>QZGG01002432.1:0-37732 GCA_006409495.1 Sedum album
GGATGGTTCGTGGAGGTTTTGTATCGATTATAGAGCATTGAACGCAGTTACAGTGCGCGACCGATTCCCCATCCCAACAGTTGATGAATTATTAGACGAACTACATGGCGCTAAAGTGTTCTCTAAGTTGGACCTCAGGTCCGGTTACCATCAGTTGAGGATGAAGTCGAGTGATATACATAAAACGGCATTCCGAACTCATGACGGCCACTATGAGTTTTTAGTAATGCCGTTCAGACTCACTAACGCACCCTCCACATTTCAAGCAGCTATGAATGAAATGTTGCAGTACAGAAACCGTTAGAAGAATAGATGAGAGGATAAGGGAGTAGAAGCAGATGAGAGAGAAGTTTGTTATTTCATTTCCTTCTCATTCTTTCGGTCATTACAATCATTTATAGAATTCTACTCTCCTCTAAACGTCATCCACGTGTCCCTCTTGACTTGCTGATCACAAAATTCTCCTTCGGGTACCTTCGAGAAGGTTCTCCAACTTTCATGAACAAGTTTTGGCAAGAGTTGTTCCATAGGCAAGGGACTATGTTATCGCACAGCAGCGCTTATCATCCACAATCGGATGGTCAAACGGAAGTACTTAATCGAATTCTCGAGGATTACTTGCGATGTTATGTAGCCGAGAATCAAATAAACTGGAGTGACTTATTACCTTGGGCAGAGCTTCACTACAATACTGCCTTGCATTCAGGCATCCAGATGACACCTTTTGAGGCGGTTTACGGAAGGTCACCACCGACCTTGCTGGATTATGTTGAGGGCTCTAGTGTGGTCGCTGCAGTGGATGACTTACTTACAACACGTGCTGAAATGATGCGACGTTTAAAGGAAAATCTCAAGAGAGCTCAAAACAGGATGTGTCAGCAAGTTAACAAGCATCGAACAGACACTCAATATGAAGTAGGTGACTGGGTTTTTGTTCGTCTTCAACCATACAGACAGACCTCAATTAGAGGACGTAGATCACCTAAACTAGCAAAGCGGTACTATGGGCCATTCAAGATTGTGAGCCGCGTCGGAAAAGTTGCTTACAAACTACTCTTACCAGAAAATAGTCGTATACACGATGTCTTTCATGTTTCAGTCCTCAAGAAGTGTCGCGGAACACCACCGTTTTCGGACATTACATGGCCAGAAAACTTTGTTGGCTATCATCCAATGGAACTACCTCTATAGGTATTAGGAAGACGCATTATTCAGAAACAAGCAACAAGTGACTCAGTTTCTATATCAATGGGAGGGGCAGTGCACTGACGATGCCACTTGGGAAGATTCAATTGAGTTTCAGCAGCAATATCCACAGTATGCCATCGAGGACGTGGCTCTTGCGGATGGGGGAAGTAATGTTGCACCAGCAAGGCATCCACGTGGCAGAGGAGAGGCGCCAACAGAGCATCCACATGGCAAGAGGATCCGAGAACCTTCTCGAAGGTACCCGAAGGAGAATTTTGTGATCAGCAAGTCAAGAGGGACACGTGGATGACGTTTAGAGGAGAGTAGAATTCTATAAATGATTGTAATGACCGAAAGAATGAGAAGGAAATGAAATAACAAACTTCTCTCTCATCTGCTCCTATTCCCTTATCCTCTCATCTATTCTTCTAACGGTTTCTGTACTGCAACAGTCTTTACACACTATCCTATAAAATTTACCCTTAGAAAACATCCACTTCCTCCTAACCAAAATTTTCAATGCCTCACAACTTAACTCTTCCATCATCCACTTTTAAATCAATATCCCCATAACTCCAGGAAACACAAAAAGTGGACATGAATTCCATCGCTAGTCTTGGGTACGTGCCCAGATCATAATTAAAATATATTCAAGATTTCTAGTCACTAACATATTCCGCACCACATCCAACAAAGCAACATTTTCTAAAGCTCCTAGATAAATTGAAGGCATTACTTTGGAAGGTAATAACCTTGCGTACCGAGCAATTGATGCATCTACATCAAAGTGCAACTCTTCTACAAATATATATGGAGTGGCCTCTTGGTTAGGAACCAAAAAAAGAGCTCCAGGTGAAACCAGAGGAGAACTTGATTCGTCCCTAATTCGAAGATTTCTAGTGCCTCTTGGAAGTGATCTCGAAGGTGGTGGAGCAACCGAAGTCTTACTCATCCCTTTTGAAGCTTTGGATGAGGTTTTGAAAGTCGCTTTGGAGGAGGACGCTTTCCCTTTGCTTTTACTTTGCATGCTTGAATAGGGATTCTTGCTAGGAGCCTTGGAAGTGGTGTTCTTTGATGAGTCCTTGTCCCTCGTCATTGAGGTGGTGGGTGATGGTGTTAGAGATGGAGTTTCACATTTCTGGTATCAATTCAAAGCCTTCAGCGAGGGCAGTTCAACAGATCAAGCGGAATCAAATTCAAGTAAGAATTGAGTGAGTTATGAGGAGATGAAGGTTTGGGGCTTCGGGATTAAAGGGTGATAAGATAACAAAATCTGATTTTGTTTTGTGTTTTGGGGAGCGGATGAAGAATTGAACCAAATCAGACGGTTCAATTTGGTTCGATTTCAATTTTTAAAATTCAAGAACAGACAATAACTTAAGGTAAACATGAACATATACATAGTGTACTTGTCTGTAGATCAAAATACCCCACACTTAAGTCTTGTTCGTCCCGAACAAGTATACGAACATGTCAAGATGACGGATATGTTGCTGAAAAATATATGGAAATATCAAAGCATGCAACAAGTGATTCGGATGCCGAATATAGTTTGTACTCAACCGACACAAAATACATTCTAAGAAAACAAAAGTTAGTCTCCTCCTAACTCACCATAGTAGGAATCATGGATGCGTTTAGCGTATGCATCAAGCTTTAAATCTATATGCTTTCCTAGTGGAAGTTATAATCTCGTTAGAGTTTATAGAAAGAATACTCACAAATCCCATTCTCATTCATCCATAAAAGTTCAAAAATTCAGATTTAGTTCACTAAGCAAGTAGTACGTTTAAATCCACATAAAATCAGAATTGTGCATATCAATCACTTCACACTAACTCTAAGAATCATTCCACGCATTGCGATAAGAAATATTCACCGAAGCAAAGTCAAGACTAACATTCATCAAACTCAAACCTTTAGCTCAATTTCCTACACGAGTGCTATGAAGTATAGCATTGCTCACACAAAGTCCACTTATGCTTGCTAAGGGCCAGTCCATAAGCTTATGACAACAAACTCATTCTCAAGCTTTAGACAACACATCATAAACCATAAGATAAGTGGAGTTTTGACTTCAGAAATATGCTCATACAGGTTTTGATGCTTAAGTAATAAATACGAGGGTCATACCTTAGCATCTCCTGAATAGCGTAATGCAAATATCCTACTCACACACATGCGAAAGAACTTGCGGATTAGGCATAAAGTTAAGATTCAAGTGGTTTGGTCTTATTCATAATAATTTTTTATTGTGTTCTATGAATACTTTCAAGGGAGAATTATCTTCCTAACCCTCGGCATTCATGAGAATGTTTCTTCGAAGTTTGTACAAATGCTTTCAAGGGGGAACTTACCTTCCTAACCCTCGGCATTCATGAGAATGTTTCTTCGAAGTTTGTACAAATGCTTTCAAGGGGGAACTTACCTTCCTAACCCTCGACATTTGTATAGATCTTTTAAACAAAGAAATCCGTTTTTTTTTCTTTTCAAATATCCTAGTTGACCCCACACTTAAAATTTGATAATATGCCTATGTGAAATATAATGGAGCATACGATATGAGGGAAACAAGTGCAAAAGCTAAACGAGAATGCTAAAGCTACCTAAAAGCATACAAGAACAAGTACGGGTTTTACGTGAAAAACAATTTATGTGCTCGCTAAACTTAACTTCACGTTTCATGCATGGAAAGAGCTTAAGGATGAATCGAATTAAGTTTGTCAAAACACTGAGAACATGTGAATACAATCATAGAAACGAATATCAATCAACTTTCATGAAATTAATGCATAACTCGTGCTGAATATTTTTAAAATATACTATAAACTTGCTTACCAACATTACTATGTGTGATCAACTCTAGACGGTAGGACGAATACAATGATGTGAGTGCAATGTGTTTTAAACAAACTAGTAGCATAAAATCATGTATAAATAATCATAGCATATGTGCAAACCACCCCACACTTAAAAGTTTGTTTAGTCCCTAAGCAAATCATAGTGAACCAAAAGAAAAACTAGCAAAGAAACTTCTCTTGCGTGAAAGTAGTTGCTGAATGGCGCTTCAAGAGATCTCGCAACGTCTAAAACTCAATGAAAATGTTAGTGCGCACCTGAATTCACATTATTATCAACTAGCTATTATAGATATGTCAATGCAAATGCAACACAAATATGATGATTCTATACAATGAATGACTAATAACATGAACGAAAACATACTCACCAGCCTAGTTTAACGTCTTGGTTAAGACATAGTTGGTGATTTTGGGATGAATGTATCCCCAATCAGTCTTTTCTCTTCCTCTTACGGAAGGGCTGCATTTCCATCATTCCTCGGTCTTAGTTTCTCCATTTGCTGGTGTTCCATCAGCGAAGACTCGATGCGATGAGGTAACAAAATTCAACGTGTCTAGCTGAGGTGAAATGGCGGAGGGATGAGAAGTTTGGTTAGGCGTTAGCGGTGGAAGCTTGTTCTTGCACATTCTTCGCACGCGCCCTTATGTACGAATTTAAACTCCTATCAAAAATCAAAGAAAGTTTCAGTTAGTTCCAACTCAAAATAAACAAGAATAACATGCAAACGCGCAATCACAACCAACTAAACAAAAAAGAGAGAAGGTGAAGTAACCAAACATAAGCAACACTAAGTAGCAATCTAGTCTAAAGGCAATTCCCCGACAACGGCGTCATTTTGACGATGAGTTCTAGGGTGAATATATGAATACTTATCCTAGTCACGCACTTGTCAAACACATTTATAATTCCTAGGATGGCCCAGGGTCGAGTCCTAATAGAAAAACCTAGACTAGTTATGAGCTACCTAGCATCACAGTAAAGGGGTTTTTATCCTCTACCGATGAGGTATCTTCAATAAGTAATAAAGACAAGAAAATGTTTATGTTTTTATATAAATAGAATAAAAATGCAGCAAGATCCCACGTTGTAATGATTCAAACATATGAAGTTATGAATGGTAAGTTTCTTAGGTTATTGTACTATACTTTCTAGATTTAACTCTCGCTCTATCTCTAGAATGGATGCAATACTTAAGTACGATTCTCAAAGTCTCGCTCTATTGAATCGTGTTTAAAATTTAAATCCCATATTTTCAATCTCTCAATCTGTTGATCGATAAATCAAGTCCACAATAAAGTTAACCTAAGTAAATTGTGTTTGTCATTCTTGCACACGAAACGCTGGCCGTCATTTCACTGCAATTATACATACAAAAAATTTCACTGCAATTATACATACAAAAAATTTCACTGCAATTATACATACAAAAGATAAAAAACTAACACAAATTACTGCTGAAAGTTGATTATACATGAATTTCGATGTCTACAACTATCTTCCCCGTCATTTCACTTTCCTTCCTCAGTTCACATCTTAAATTATAGTAAGTTGCACATGTCAAATTTTCATTAGAAATTCAGATAAAAATTTAAATGCATAAAGCAATTGAAATGCAATCAAATGGCTCTTGTGACATGGATAGAGTTAAATATGTGTGACGAGCACGTCTATGAGTGCTGCAAATTTGTCCCGACTCTCCTACTTAGTATAGTATTGGCAAGCTGGGGTCGAATCCACAGGGAACGGTGAGAAGTCATCTTTTATCTACAATCTAAAGTTGGGGTTGTGAGTAAACAAGAAAAAGAAAAGAAACTGTTGCGCAAATGAAACTGGCGCACACTTAGAAAGCAGTCACGAAAGATGTTAATAAATATAAGAGAGATGAGCTCGGTTCAGATTCTTCACTATGAATTTCCATGTTGTCATAGGTTACTAAAGATACATGATATAATGTTCACGTAGGTTAAGGTCCTGTCATAGCTTAATAACCTACACATACATTCCGATCAAAGTCTGTATGATATTATTACTCAATCTAGTCTAGTCAACCACGAATCCGGTCAAGGTAGCTATCAACTATTCTAGTGTTACTCCTATCATTCACAGTCACGTACTTCTGATAGTTTAACTATAGATAACAGATTCTACAACTAAGTCTGCGGTGCAAGGCTTCGCTTAATTGTCTAACCTAATTATCATGCAATTGAGCTTGGAATAATAATACTAAACTTATCATGCAATTTAAGAACAAAACCTCAAAACATGTAATTCATAGATCTGAATCCAAACCGAATTCAGTAAGTTAGCTACACATACTGAATGTATACATCTCAAGAATAAATATTAAACAACTAAAGTAACAAGCAAATCTGAATGACGCAATGTCCTGCTCGCGTCGGCAGTTCGCGCGCACGGCTCTCGCAGCTAGGTCTGAATTCCGCTCTGAGCCGCTTCTCTCTATTCGCGCATTGGTCTCGCCTCTAGGGCGGATGATGGCTGCATGTCTCTAGCTTTGTATTTATATGCTTCATCTAGGGTTTCTAAATTCAAACTAGGAAAGAGATAATCTTTGATTTCTAAAATAGATAATCTTAGATTTCTAAGTTAGATAATCTTAGATTCCTAAGTTCAAACTAGGAAATAGATAATCTTAGATTTCTAAGTTCCAACTAGGAAATAGATAATCTTAGATTTCTATCTTTATCCCTAAAATCTCGCATAAAATATATTCTGCAGTTTGCAGTGGCACTGTTTCTTCTTACAACTCGTTTTTGACTATCTTCCATTACGAATCTGAAGTTGACGTAAACTAGAGAGTTGTAGCCCTTTGAGTTAGCTTTTCATCCATATAAAGTTTGTTTCCATCCGATCAGTAAATCATTCTCGGCATCCTTAAGAAGCAGAAAAGGTCGAAACTGACTTTTCCGGTATAATGCTCTAAAGTGTGGCCTTTTAGCTCGTTTTCAACTTGTGGTCCACTTATTCCCTGAAATATAAAACTACACAAAAAGCGTAATCTTATACGAGAAAATATACAAACAAGCATAGTGTAAAGGACATAAAATATCATATGAAAGTGACTTATCAATGTGCTCCTCCATATTTATGAACGTCGAATCAATTAGTACATTGATCGATTGTTCACTGTCCCATTGGATGATCATAATTTCGGGCAGCTTCACATATTCATCTTGCACTGTTGGTTCCCGTTCATCGCCAGCTCGAAGTTGAAACTAAGAAAAACAATTATTAATAACTGATCGCATATTTTCGTCCTAACCTCAATATTTCTAGCTTATTCCAAAAGCGCGACTTAGAAATGCTTGCTGCTACTTGTTAATATCTATTACCTTTTTTCACAACTGGGAAAAGACAGTAATTTTAACTTCAGAAGGCTTTGTATTTTTCATTATATCTCTTAATGTCTCGTCTAATGCTTCAAATACATATTCGTTTGTCATTTCAATCCCATCCAAGACAATTTACCCATCTCATTAGCTCAGCGATGTCTCTTTGTAAGGCTATCCACAATTAGTATTAGCAACTGCTCTTAAAGGAATTTTTAATCTAAGATATATATGCAATTCTTCCTCCCGGTAAATCAGTGGCCGATATACCAGATGAAACCACTACAATAGCAACATTCTCTCTTATCTAAATGTACGCTAATAAAACTTTGTATAGAAATATTTTTCAGTCCCCAGGACAATCAACATAAATGTATTACTTTCTCCTTTAGCAATCTTTTCCATAATTCTATTGTAAGCAACCAATTGGTCAGGATTACATTTTTCCACTTAATTTACATATTTGTACGGAATACATATCTCTAATTCATCCATGATAATTGTTGGGATTCTGATAACATCTTGAAGTCTTTTCGTGTTTCAAGTCCTTCAATAAGTTATTCACAATAATAATATTGGACACAAAATTCGGTGAAACATAATCCTCCAAAATTCATGTACACCAACAAGATTGCAAGCGACAATCAGTGATTGTTGTACATGCCAAATTGGTTGTTAATTATCTGCGAGAACTAGTGTAGTGGCAAGAAGGGCCGATCCTCTAGAGAGCTCTCAAAAGTACACTCACGAATAATAATTAAAAACTTGGGGGTTGTGTCACAAAATTGAGAGTAGAAACGAAAGAAAATTCAGCCATTGCAAAAACGCTGAAACGACGACTAAAGTTCATTGAAAAAAATATGTATCGGCTAACGCAATCCTTGCAATGCACTTGTATCATCTATAAATCCAACGTATCTTATAACTCAGGAGTTTCCGCTAAGGATACGTCCACATGCTTCATTGTTAGTTTTAATTCAGTGTTAGCTTGCATAAAAACCTAGCTCGCTAGAACCCCATGAGTCAAGCGAGGTATCGTAAGCTAACTAGTCTTAGTGCTATTAAACATATAGTTTTCGACTTATTATCTCTGCTAGGTATCAAACAAGTATCAATAGCCAATCTAATACAAGGCTAAGATTCTGCGCAAGTAGTCACATATGCATTTAGTTCTTCTTAATAAGAATTCAGCGCATAAGAATGATTGTTCAAAATAATATGAATATAACGACGGTCTCAAGACATCCGTTCAAATCACGCCTAAGCCAACTCACAATCAAGTAAGCTCAGTTCCTTTTCGTAACGGCACTAGTTTTGAATAAAATAGATTCTCTATCAAAATGTTATGGCTTTTTGACGTTTTGCTCCTTTGTTGTCCATTGTTTTGCTCGTATTGAACTTCGCTCTTTAAATACACCGACAATTATAAACCACCACAACACATCATCGGATTGGACATAAGAGTGTATTAAGGGGAAATATAATAATCATCAGTGAGCACATACATTCGTCTTATCAAACTACCTCATACTTAATATTGTTCCTCTCGAACAAGAATAAAGAATAAGAAAAGAGTATAACTATATACTAATTCTTAAGTAAATCTGCATGATACTTCTAGCTACTTTTTCTCAACTCTACCTTGTTGAAGACTTTTAACAAGAACTAACTATATTAAATAGTGTTACTTTAATAAATCCGACTAGAGTTTGTTTTAGATTGTTAGAACGGAGGTGGTTCTTTTAAGCCCATGATCGTCATATCTCCATTCCGAGAAATTCTGACTAATTTGATCGGCTTAGCTACTTTCTTTGGCACGTGATTGATCCGTAGTCAATGAAGTAACAAGCTTGTTTACATTGTTGTGGACAGCTTCTGTAAATTGGATCACATCTCGTATTTGCATTGTCTTTTGAAAGTTGTTTAGATTTGATGAGCGACCTTTGGCTTGCTGGTCTTGTCCTTCTTGCTTTTACACTTCCTTAAACCGTTCCGGTCAAAGCCTCCAAATAGAAGTTGTGGAACGCGCTACGCTCTGTTCTCATCCTCGTCCTTTTTGAGCGAGTCAAGATGGGGTGACCTCCTATTCCCTGTTAAACACAAGACTAGAGATAAGACAGTTGTTTCTCCATCCCACCACGTTGAGGTATAAATTTAATGGCAGCAACTAAACGATTAAAAATGGTTTTGGCACACCGTACCTGTAGAATATGTTAAAAATGGTTCCTGGTTAAAATCGGCAGTAACTAAACGATTACAAAAATGTGATCCTTGATCGTTTAAAATAGATTTTGGGAAGCATACCTGCAGAATATGTCTGTGCGCAAGAAATCCACAATGGTCTTACCATCATCATGTCGTGTTGCTTTTGCCTCAACCCATTTTGAAACATAATCAACAACAACTAAGATATATTGAAAATCGTAGAAGAAGGATACGCCCCCATAAAATCAATGTTCCATTCATCAACGACAATAGGCATTTGGGGCATTTCATTCCTAGCAGAGATGTTTCCTACGCGCTAATATTTGTCACAACGTATACAACAATCATATGCATCTTTATAAAAGTGTGACCAAAAGAAACCACCATCTAATATCTCCCTAGCTGTCTGCTTCGGTTCAGAGTGACCACCACATGCATGATTGTGACAAAAGAATACTGCATGAATAATTTCATCATCAGGTATACAACGTCTAACAATCTGATCAACCTCTATCTTCCACAAATATGGATCCTCCCACACAGTATCTAGAGTCATGTTTCAACTTAGGACGTTGAGCTTTTGTAAATGAAGAAGAATACTCACATCCCACCAAGTAGTTAACTATGTTAGCATATCATGGTGCTTTGTCTTTGATAGCAAACAAATGCTCTTCCGAAAAGGTATCTTTGTTGGGCAGCATATCCTCGGCTTTCATGATACGGCTCAAGAGGTCAGCTAACGAGTTTTCAATCCCTTCTTGAAGGACCGTGGTTAGTGTATCTAGGGACTCAGGAACTGTTAGGGACCTGATCCCAGACTGCAGGGACTTCACAAAGTATACACGCAGCGGAAATGATGTCGAATGATTTCTTTATTAAATCAATCGACTATACAAAACAATAGTTTGTACTATGTAACAACAACAAAAGCTATTACAACACAAAAGTCAGCTTACCCAGGGTCAGTACCCTGTTCGTGACTTCCAGAGACGCTACCTTCACACGATTCCCCCTGAATCTGTTGTAGCTCTCACACACCAAGGATCTGGGTTCTGATGCACTTCAGCCTTACACAGAACACCCTTGGTTGCTCCTGAGATCCCTCGCACTACTGCTGGGATGTCCTCCTGCCACCAGGTCCTTCAGACCTTCAACTCCAAGCTTATCTCCTTGATGCACTTTAGCCTTACACAAGAAGATCTTCAAACTCACTTGAATCACTCTCTAGATTCTTGAGTTGTGCTTGAGTTTCGAATGGGAGGGACAATTCAAAATGGCTCCAATCCTTTGCATTTTGAATAGAGACCCACGTGCAGGGTCTTGTCCGTGGCACTGTTCCCTTTGTGCTTTCGGCTGCCCTCCTATTGTCCACTAGGTGCAGCATGGTCTCCTCTTGTCCACTAGGTGCAGCATGCTCTCCAATATCTCCAAGATATTCTCGAGTTCCAAGGTCGGCTAGATTGGTACTTTCTGCAGCATGCTTTCTCTTTCTTATACAGCTGTCCTTCACGTGATCTGCTGTCCCGTCAGGTCCCTGATGGTTCATCTCAGGTACTTGGATCCGATCAAGTCCTTCATGAATGTGAGGTCCTTCTGTCCATAACTTAGGTATATCACCTGAACACTTCATTCAAGATATTAAATGAAGGCTGTCATCATCAAAACATGGGTATGAAGATCCTTTGAGTTCACAAGAGGTATCCGAACCTCCAAACCCTCTTGAGGGATGTGAACCTCAGGATCTAACAATTTCCCCCTTTTTGATGATGACAAACCCACGGTAGATAATAAAATGAAAGCATATCAATTACGCATACTCAATCTATTCTATCTAGTGAGTCACAAGTATGGACAGTTCCCCCTTAGCCTAGACCAGGGCTCTCACTCGAGTATCAGGGACAGGTCCCTGATATGATTCCCCCTGAGTGAGATACCCATAACTCTTCCCCCTTTTGGCATTATCAAATAAGGGTGGAAAGTTACACAAATAAGCCAAAACAATGATCATGCAAACATGTAATAAGATCGAAATTATGCAAACTTCAAGCTTAAACATTTAAAGTCAAAGTGCATGCATTGATAGTTTTCAAAAAGAGTAAGTTTTGGGGTAGAGTCAAGAACATGACTAGTCAAGGGTGGGATATTGGATCAGCATTCTTAAATCAGGGTCCTTAGTTTCGCAGCAAGTCCAGGACCTCAACCAACATTGCCTTCACTTCCCTCTGCCCAGCCTCTAGGGCAATCAACCTCTGCTCAAGGTCCCCACTGACCTCTTGAGGTAACTGATCCTCGGGAGCTTCCTCAACTGCTGTCTGGTCCCCAATCTGCTTTGAAGGGTCACGAACCCAACCTTGGGTTTCATCAAATACCAGTCCCAGCTTCTTGAACAGCAGGGAGTCGAAGCTCTTAGTGATAGGGACCTCATCATCTGGAGCCCCATAGACGTCGTTGTACTGAAGGATCTTCTTAATGATCCGAGGGAAGCCTAGCACACCATACCCGCTGAGGTACTCCATCTGGTGGAGAACCAACTTAGGGAGATTGATCTTTTTTTCTGAGCAACTTGTCCAAGAGCAGCACGTCCTCCAGTTGGACGAAGCTGGTCTTGGACCCTCTCTGCATTAGGTTGGTCACCAGGAGCTTATGAAGGATCTTCACCTTCACTGTCATGGACTTTGTTGACACCTTGCCCGGCTCAACTGTACCGCAGACCCTCTTCTGCACGGTATACCTGTCCCCAGCCTCCGGGGGCCACACTCCCTTCACGAAGTGATCAAATCCCTGATGAGGGATCCCTAGCAGATGGGAGAGGTCTAGACTCGACACCCTCAGCTCCTCACCTCCTACCTTGAAGTTCAGGTAGACATTCTTGCCCTTAACCTCCTTGGACAGGTCCGAGTAGAACTCAAGGACCTTGCTTGGACTAACCAGTTCCTCACCACACAGAAGGCTCTCCCAGCCTTGACTCCTGATCAGCTCGAGCAACCCATCCAGTCTCTGCTCACGGAACCACTCCTCCGTGCATAGCAGCTCTTCCAACATTTCCTTCTTGGGTCCCTTGACCCTCTTCGCTGGATCCTGAGCTTCCTCAGGGCTTTCTATAACTCTTTTTGATTTCTTGCTGGCATTTCTGAGGGGCAGCAACCTGATCTCTGAGGCAGGTGTCTTTCCCTTTCTGAGTGCTCTTTGAGGCTCGGGGCCTCATCCACTAGCTGCACTGCATCACTGCCCTCTGGAGAGTCTGGTACTGCTGAATTCTCCATCAAGGTATCTGGGGCAGCAATTCTTCCCATCTCAGCCAACTCCTCCAAATAGTCATCAAAAGACTTCGCCTTGTCCTTGGACTCATCAGCGACCGCGTCTATCTCAGCACTGAGATCATCATTGTCCGAGTCCTCCCTTTGGACACCAGAACTGCCAGGACCCATGTCCGTCACTCGGGCCTTGATACGCTGTAACACACCAGCGATGACCCGGTCCTCTTCGTCATCGTCCTCCTCAGCAGCCTCGGTAGCCCTTGCTACCTCAACAGCAACACCAGCACCACCAACCGGTACACCAACAGCAACACCACCCTCAGTGGTCTCCACACCAGACATGCCCCCTCCTGGGGCCACCAACACAGAATCAACAATATCAGCCACCGGCTTGCCCACCGAGGGGTCCACAGCCACATCCGCACATGCACTATCATCACCCACCACTGGGGAATCAACAACCATGGAATTGAAAAGGATGTTCAAATCCTTACCTTTGAACGAGCTAACCGGAGTGACAGCAACGCCCTCTGCTGCGGTCTCCACAACGGTTTCCTCAGCGCCTGCCGCAGGAACCTCCTCATTCGGTTGTTCGACCACCACTTGGGTCGCAACAACCTCCGTCGGTTGTTCCATTACCACTAAAGCCGCGACGGTTTCCTTCACCACCGGCGACTGGATCTGGACATTTGTGGTGCTGTCGGCCACGGAGTTGGGTGCGTCGGAGTTGTTGGTTGAAGATGCCATTGATGTCGGAATTTGAGAGTTGTTGTCGGAGATGAATTCGGAGAGATGTGAGATTTTGCTGATTTGAATTTTGAAATCCCCTTCCAAAACCCTAAATCCCCTTTTGTTGCAATCAATGAAACCCTTGGGCAGAACTGTTGGGTTCTCAATGAATTGTCCAATCGTCACGTCCCTTCGCCTCTCTCCTCTTTCCAAAACCATTAATTAAAGTACACATCCCCACCTGCTCCCATAAAGTTACTGTTGCACTGACTTCCCTGGTCACATACCTCTTGCTGCTCTGGAGATACCTGAACTCAGTCACGACCCTGAACAGAAGAATGCAAATCCAATACCTTTCCAAAGACTACACAAGGGACGTTGTGATGACTTGGCTGAACCCAAAGGGTTATAAGATATCTGAATCATCACAACTGAAGTCACTCACAACTCACCTCTTAGTGAATTTTTCATCAAGTCCCTCAGTGTGTATGGCTAGGGTGGCTAATGTACACTTCCTTCATGAGGTTTGGGATCAAGATCCGGAAGGTACGGCTAGAAAGAAATTCAGCACCAAAATATGACATTTTCATGTTTAATCAAGAAGTAATGCATGCAATCAATCTATCACACATAGACAAAATCACATACTTAGGCTTATAAGCATAACTAACTACCTTACTCTAACCAATCATCGGAAGAAAAGTTAGGAGTACCTCACTAGGTAGAGATCATGCCAAGAGCCATTCTGAACTTCTCGAACGGTTCCCTGCTCAGGGCCTTGGTGAAAATATCAGCCACTTGCTCCTCGTCCTACATGACTCCATGCACACAAGTCCCTTCTCTACACAATCCCGAATAAAGTGATGTCTAATTTCAATGTGCTTCATCCTACTATGGTGAGTTGGATTCTTAGCAACAATTATAGCACTTGTATTATCACAATATATAGGAATTTTATCAAAGAAAAGATTGAAGTCACTTAGCTGGTTCCTCAGCCATAGGAGCTGTGCACAACAGGACCCTGCAGCAACATACTCGGCCTCCGTAGTAGAAAGCTACTGAGTTCTGCTTCTTAGATCCCCAAGAGACTAAGCAGAGCCCAATATTGTGCCATCCCTGATGTGGACTTTCTATCAGCTCGGTCCCCAGCATAGTCTGCATCGGTATATCCCTCCAATGTCAGGGACTTGAACCTCGGATACCACAGAACCAGGTTCCTCGTTCCCTTCAAGTACCTCAGAATCCTCTTCACAGCCTTCACGTGTGATTCCCTGGGATCTGACTGATACCTGGCACAAACACAGACACTAAACATTATATCAGGACGACTAGCAGTAAGATAGAGTAATGAACCTATCATGCCCCTGTATAGCGTAGGATCGTTTTGGGAGAGCTCTCGTCCCTGGACATTAAGTCGCTGGTAGAGCTTGGAGTAGTCGAGGGCTTTGATGTCTCAAGTCCATACTTCTTGACTACCTCGGTCAGGTACTTCTCTTGGTGTATCTTGGTTCCTGACTCTCCCTGACTTATCTGAAGTCCCAGAAAGTATGTGAGTTCCCCCACCATACTCATCTCAAATTCACTCTCCATAAGTTGAGTAACTTCTTGACTAGGTCCTTACTAGTCGATCCGAAGACTATATCATCCACATAGACTTGCACCACCAAGAGATGTTTCTCCGTCCTTAGAAGAAACAAAGTCTTATCCACGGCTCCACGTTCATATCCATGAACTATGAGAAAGTCTGATAACCTCTCGTACCATGCTCTAGGTGCTTGCTTTAATCCATAAAGCGCCTTGTCCAGGACATATACCTTGTCCGGATGATCAGGGTCTTCAAACCCTGGAGTCTGCTTCACATATACCTCCTCCTTGAGGTACCCGTTCAAGAACGCCGTCTTCACGTCCATCTGATGGAGCTTGAATCCATACTGAACTGAATAGGCAATGAGCAATCTGATAGCTTCTAGTCTCGCTACCGGTGCGAAGGTCTCATCGTAGTCGATGCCTTCCTGTTGATTGTACCCTTGCACAACCAACCGAGCCTTGTTCCTCACAACAAGTCCCTGCTCATCCTTCTTGTTCCTGAAGACCCATCGAGTCCCTATCACCTTTCGGTTGGTTGGTCTAGGTACAAGTCTCCATACTTTGTTCCTCTCGAACTGATGCAATTCCTCATGCATCGCTTGAACCCAATCGGGGTCCTTGAGTGCCTCCTGAACCGTCTTAGGTTCCATCAGGGACACGAACGCGGTCTGAACCCGTTCTCCTTTAGCAGCATAACAAATAGAAGTCTTGAAGTCTCCTGTTTGGTTGACTAACCCGAGCACTTCTCCTCTGTGGAACTACCTCTCCTAAGGTCTCCAACTCATTGTTATCATCCTGAGGTCCCTGATCTGGTTCAAGTACCTCCTGCGGATCTTCAGGCAACTGATCTTGCACAAGTCCCTCATCATGGACTGGATCCTCATCAATACCATCAAGTACTGGATTCCCATCGACACCTTCCTGTGCCTCATCGATACCCTCTTGTACCGGACCCTCTGTGTCTTCAGCTCTGGCCGTGTAAACACAAAGACTTCTGCAGGTTCCTGACCACCTTGATCGTTGCCAGGGTCATGAACCTCAGCAGGGTTCCTTGGCATGACATTCTCGTCAAAAACCACATGTACACTCTCTTCGACTGATCTAGTCCTCTTGATGTACACCTTGTAGGCTCTACTATGCATTGAGTACCCTACAAATATTCCTTCTTCGCTTCTTGCATCAAACTTCCCAAGTTGATGTTTCCCGTTGTCATGAACGAAGCACCGACACCCGAATACCCTCAAGTGTGATATAGAAGGTCTTCTGCCCTTCAACAACTCGTACGAGTCTTGTTCAGAAGTGGCCTCAAGTAGGCCCTGTTCAACACATAGCACGCTGTGCTCATGGCCTCTGCCCAAAATCTCTTTGGCAGTCCACTCTCAAGCAACAAGGTCCTGGTCATATCTTCCAGGGTCCTGTTCTTCGCTCAACTACCCCATTCTGCTGTGGAGTCCTTGGAGCTGAAAAGTTGTGATGAACACCCTGACTAGCACACCAGCTGATGAATTGTGCGTTGTCAAACTCAGTACCATGATCCGATCTGATGCTTCTGAGTTTCTTAACAAGTGAAGTCTCTACTTCCTTTGCCCAGGTTCCGAACCGATCAAATACCTCAGTCTTTGAAGATATAAAAATCGTCCATGTAAACCTTGAATAATCATCAACCAAGACGAACACATACTTGTTCCCTCCGATTGATTGAGTCCTCATTGGTCCGCATAAGTCCATATGCACCAATTCCAAGGGACTGCTGGTACTCACAACCTTCTTTGGCTTGAATGAGGTCCTTGTCTGCTTTCCTCTTGTACAGGGTACACATACCTCGTCAGGTACCTGACCAAGTTCTGGAAGGCCTCGAACAAGATCCAACCTCTGAAGTTTCTGCATCAACTTCCGATTCACATGACCAAGACGTCTATGCCAAAGGTTTGAGTTGTCTGCCCTAGATGACAAACAGAGGTACTCATCCGGATCCCAACTTGGATCGGTCTTGTATACCCCATTATCAACCGTGCCTTTGAGAAGAATCTTACCTGTGCTAAGAGACTTAACAAAACACCCATTAGATGTGAAAACAACCTTGTTGTTTCCTCCTTGACAAAGTTGATAAACACTAAGTAAATCAAACTTTAGATTATGAACCAAGTTCACATTATCAATGCTAACCTTTTCCGATAAGCTTACCATACCGGTACCAAAGATCTCACCCTTGCTCTTGTTTCCAAAGGTAATAGAGCCCCCTGGATGCTGCTGCAGTGAAGAGAAATAGTCCATTTGACCTGTCATGTGGCTTGAACACCCGCTGTCCATATACCAGGGACCTGTTCCAGTACCAGTCCCTCTCTTCACCTGCACACAAACAATCAGTTCTTACGAACCCAAACGAGCTTTGCCTCTTTGGGTTTCTTCTTAGAAACAGAACCAACACAAACAATAGGGTTAGAAACATTAGCATCAGCTTTGACATCCTTGTCAATCCGGGTGACGTCCCTCGCTTGGTAACCAGGGTCCTGAACCTCAGTTTGGAAGCTTTCCGACACTTGTTCTTCAAATGTCCCTCCTTTCCACAATGGAAACAGATCTTCTTCCCTTTGAAGTTCTCCTTCTTGAACTCAGCAATCTTCTTCTTTCGATGGTTGAAGTCGATCCTTGTTGGTTCACCCTGAGCATTCTTTGCCCATATACGGTATCCCTTACCATATGTCCTAGCCTTGTCTTGAAGGTCCACCTTCACATGTGGAGTACTCCTAGGCTCACCAGCTTGTGGAGCTCTCTTCAGTATGGTTACCTCACCATAACGAGACCGGGTCTTGACTTCTTTGTTCCCTGAACATTGTCTTTACCCTCGCAGCAGGTTCACGACCCTGCTTAGCTTGACCAGGTCCTTGACCAAGTTCACGACCCTGCTTAGCTTGACCAGGTCCGCGACTAGTCTCGCAACCCTGTCTTCTGTTGAGTTCAGCCTCAAGCTGCCTAATCCTGGCATCTTTCTCAACAAGCTGAGCATCTTGCTTAGCAATCACATTAGACAACTCATAATATTTATCATGAAAGCCTCTAATAATATTAATTAGATCGGTACGTGATTCAAAAGTAGATGACTTAGAGGTATTCTTTACCTCCTTGGATGAGGATGATGAGGACTTTATGATGAGGACTTTATGCTTAGAGATATTGTTCACTTTATGCTTTCGGCTGGGCCTCCTCTTATTGTCCAATAGGTGCAGCATGGTCTCCAATATCTTCAAGATATTCACGAGTTCCAAGGACGGCTAATTGGTACTTTTCTGCAGCATGCTTTTCTCTTTCATGCTCTGCTGTCCTTCACGTGATCTGCTGTGTCCTCAGGTCCCTGATTGTTAATCCCAGGTACTTGATCCGATCAAGTCCTTCGTGATTATCAAGTTCTTCTGTCCATTGCTCAGGTACATCAACCTGAACACTTCACTCAAGACATCAAATGAATGCTGTCATCATCAAAACATGGGTATGAAGATCCTTTGAGTTCACAAGAGGTATCCGAACCTCAAAACCCTCTTGAGGGATGTGAACCTCAGGATCTAACACTAGTCAATTAAGTGAATTGACCACGATAGTCTTTGTACACTCTGTAGTTGTAGGTCATGAGTTTTATACTCAATGACCACTCATACTCCGTGTGATATGTGAACATGTTGAGATGAATTATTGATGCAATGCTGTCGATGTCTCAGTAATCGTTATGAACTTAATTATCCATGAATGCGATGAAATGAAGTTGACGCTGTCGAATTAGATTGTCCTAAACGCTATATGATTGATTGTAATCGACATTAGAGTATTAGATGAACGATGTGTAAACCCATTTGACTGGAAGCTTGCTTCATACAAGCGCTCTTATAAAAAAACTGATTTGACCCTAACCCAAAAATTTGATCGTAAAGTCGGAGTAATTGAACCGAGTCTATTGTTGAATTGACTAGTGGATCGATGAATAACCCGAACACAAAGAAACCGACAGACAACCTATCGGTTCAATTTAATCGTTGACCGTGTCGCATCGTCTTCCGCCTACTCATCAAATCAAACCCTGAAAATCTCGCGGCGAAACTCTCTAAACCCTAAATTCAAAGCGACCATAAAGCGCGAATACTCGTGCTTTGTTTTCTTTAATCGGTGATTCAGAATGATGGAAATAAAGCGCAAGCAAGCAAACGTGATCGAGCAATACGTAAAGCAAACATCGTCGCACAAAAGCGAATCAAGTTATCAAGCTGTGGTTTCAGATCTTTTTCTGCTTCTTAATTTTTAGGTTAAACAATTTGGGTATTCTTAATTCACTTCCATTCTTCTTTAACTGATATTTTGGTTAGTTGATCTGGCAATTTCAGTTATTGGTTACAAATCATAACATATATAGTTTTTTGAGTTTGAGGCTGTTCTCAAATAGGGTATGAATTATATTCAAGCTAATTAATTGTTGTACCTGTACTTACGTGGTCTCCGCATCTGGTAGTGGTTCTATATATCTCGATCAAATGCTGGACTTTTTCCCACAATTATCAGTATAGTCTCCGGCTCTCTGCATGTGTTTGATTTCTGCATAACATTGCTTTGCTTATTGAATGGATTTGCATTTCCTTCTTCAGTTACCTGCCCTACTTCATGATCATATTATCATCAGGTTCTTCTTTACTCCTTATGATCTGTTTATGCAAGAATTAGACTTGTCAAATGTCCGAGAGCTTGAAGATTTTCTCATATATTGAATGAATGTATGTAATGAGTAATAATTCAATTGTTGCCTTGAGTCTCATGTTTATTGTGTATTTAGAATGTTTATCTCAGAAATCGCATTTTTCAGTATGTTGGAAACATTGCCCCTTTGATGCTTCTTTGTCTTTGCAATGAATTGTTAGGGGTAAGCTGGATAAGTTTCGGATTTGCTTTGAGGTAAGTTTTTGTCATGTTGGGCTGATAATGTGTATATTAATTCCACTGGCTGAACCAGAAATGTTAGTCTTTGCATCCCAATAGGGTAGCCACACATCAGATGATCTGCTTCTCTCTATATAAGAGAAGATTGAATGGGCAGATGCAGTGAGCGAGCTGGTTAAGAAGAAAAAAACCAGTATGAGGAAATATCAGTTATGGTCGGTTATACATTTTCTGAGACACTTCTTAGTGCGTCATATCATGCAATCTATGTCTATGGTGATCCTAGTTTCTACATCATACCAGTCTGAATTTTAGGTTGCTTAATAGGACTGACTTAATTGAGAACCAAGATTTGCTCGAGTTTTGCATTTTTATTTTGTTCAGTGCAGTGTTATTCTAGTCATCTTTAGTGTCAATATGTTCCTTTCGTGAACTTTTCATCTGTACCATTTATGTGAATTTACTCTGTGGAGATGTTACAGAATAGCAGGGGGAATTATCATTGCATGGGGATTCCGCCGTCATAGCAGGGGGATTCTGCTTGAGACTTGAGTGACATTTATTTGATCTGTAGCAACTTATTTATATGAGAAAATTCTCTTTAATGTTTCTCAGTTACCTGTCTTTCAAGGGCATCCAAAACTGGGTAATATCGGCGTTTGGGACTGAGTATTGTCTGATAAACTCTCAAGAAGGAATACACCCTAACACTTAGCCTACCACAAACTCTCAAGGAGCATCACATAAACAGTAAGCTACGCAGTTTGCCACTGAAAATGACTGTCCTAAAACATCAAATGAGAGGCATACATTACACATGGAACTTGAGTGCAAAAAACAAGCACCCAAGTGGGAATATTTACTGCAGCTGTTCTTTTCTCTCTCCTGAAAACTTTCTCTCGGAGTCCATCTTTTGATAACCCTAGTGTGGGGTGAGAAGGACAGCTCTCTCTTGGGGAGGTCTGTCCTCCTCCGCCCGTAGTAGTTTAGGATTTCCTTTCATTTTAGTATGTCTTTCCCTTCAATAATGGAGGTTTTGTCTCCTCTTGCCCTAACAGTTATGCTTGTTTCCTCTAGCCTTGTGCTAGCTTTTCCTCAAGCCCTAGTGCTTGTTTTTCGATCCCCTTCGGGGGTTTGTTGTGTGACTTTGTAGGTGGTGGTCTGAGGGGAGATCTGCTGTTGTTTTTTCGGGAACATGGCCACGGTTGTTTTGACGGTACTTGAGGGTGTCCCAAGGCTTGGTCTTCAATCCAAGTCTCGGTGCCCTCGCCGGCGATCATGGGTCGGATGGGACGCAGCTTGGTCGGGGATGTTGGTGGGAGGTCGGATGGGTCTAGAGTGGCTGAATCGGCTAGATCGGGGTGGCTAATCTCGGCGGGTGTGAGGCTTGGCTTGTTGCGTCTGGTGGAGCGGCGGGGTGCGGGATGAGCGGCCGATGGGCCTCAAACAACAGGACAGGTTGAGCGGCGGATTGCGCGGCGGGATTTGTGGGTTGAGCGGGCGAGCGGCGCGGATGGCTTGCGGGTGACGGGATGAGCAGCTGCAGTGCTTCGAACGGCCGGAGATGCGGGAGGTGGTGGATGGCCGGATGAGTGGGTGGCGGCTGCAGGTCCTGGGTGGCGGCTGGGGAGGAGCTGGGGCTGCTAGGGTTTCATGACTGGGCTTGCTTGTGGGCCTGTTAAGCCAGTTACTTGGGCTATGTCTTTCAGCCTTTCTTGATCCTGAAGCCCTCCTGGTCGTTTGGTGGGATGCTTTGGGGTGTTTGCTCATGTCCAAGTGGTGTTCGGACGTTGGTGAGTTTCGTTGGGATGGCGCCGATCATGACCTGCTCTTTATTTATTTTTATGAGACTTTTTCGACATATAATTGTCTTGGGAATTGTCCCTTTGGTTTGGCTTCATTTGTTCGTATTGTAAGATCTTATTGTATGATATCACCTCACTTTGAATCAAAAAAAAGTGGGAATATTTACTTTAACTTATAATCAAATTACGGATTAAAGAGCTTAGTTGATGATGATGAGTAGCCGAGAAAGAGCACAGTTGAGGTTGCTGATGCTGAAGCTCTAAGATTTCTTCTAGCCTTTTTTTGGACTTTATCAAATAGTCATATTTGCATAAACACCCCTGAAGTCTGAACTATGCTGAATCTACATTAAAATCTCAAGATCCAACAAATTGCAGCGTTTTGGAAATCAAAATTTTGGGAATCTGTACATTTGGATCTTTTGCACAATTCATGTTTCACACATGGTAAAATTCATTGAGAAAAATAACTTCTTAATTTAATGATAGGGTAAAGTTTGTTGAGGAAAAAAATTGTTGCCAACTTTTGTAGCAATTTACAAAGCATTATTGTTCCAGAAAAGGCTATCTAGGTCATATTCATCCAACTTATTTCATTCTAATCCATCTCTGATTTCATTCTTTCTATGGTATGTCAATCAGATCTTACTTCCCTCAATAAATAGTGCCAAAAATGTCAGATCTATTTAATGACTCATAAACCTTTGCAGCTTGAAAAAATGGCTCAGCAAAACTGTGACATTTTTGATGGAGGTGTCAACTTGACATGTGAGGAAATGGATTTGGACACTAAGGTCAAAAACATGGAAGTTCCGGATAGGGAAATTTTTTCTGATGGTGAGGATACATACACTTCGGCTAGAATTCAATGTATTCAGAAAATGAGAGAGGCGAAAGTCGAAAGAGAGAAAACAAGGTTCAAAAGGCAACTCACTCCTAATGAGATCCGAGATGATCTGGAGTTAATGAATGCGGATAAAATGCAAAGTAATAAGCGGAAAGCGAAAACTATGACCAAAAGAAAGAAATCAAGATTCGAGGTTACGTTAAATCAAATATAAATGTTATAATCTCAAATGTATTCAGTTATTGCAAATTATTTGAATTGTTACTACATTTTGTTTAATGCAGACGAGCTTTCCGGGATCTCAATTGGAGGCACTCTACAAACAGCAAGTTCTAAATGAAAAGCCTCGTAAGAAGAAGGTATGCATTACAACTTGAAATTGAGTAGATAAAATAGTTTCTAATTCTTTGATGACATATTAACGACAAATCATAATCATTCATAAATACTTCTTGTCTAGGTCGGGCGTTGGGATGGAAGTGAAATTAGATTATTGAATCATCTTGTGTACATATCAACAGACGCATTTTAATTTGTGTTGTATCAGTTCTTTATACTCTCTCGTAGACAGTTGTACAAAGATGTTATTTATTTGATTCAGTGTTTGATATTAATATTTTTCTTTATCAAAACTTCAAAGTACTCTTTAAAATTTAACTGTCTTAAATAAGGGGTAATGACGTGCTTTGAAAGGGATGTTCGAGTGGGTGGACATGAGGACAAAACCAACTCAATCATAAATTTATTCAGTGCACATTCGAAGAACAATGACTGAGATTTCCCATCCTAAAAGACCCACACTATTTTTGGTCCAGAAATACGTGAGACTATTTTGATAAATTTTGAAAATGATCATACTACCCTAAGGGTCTCAATCCCATATTATTTGGTAGACGAAAGTTAAGGTGGTAGATAAATACACAATTACTCTCTCTGTCTCATAATTTTTGACCCATTCATGTAATATATGTGAGATATATTATATTGAAATGGGACAAAAAATAGTGGGACGGAGGGAGTATTCGATGCACCTTGCCGCACTCTAAAATAGAATGGCTTATTGTCAGCAAGCACCATCAGTCCTTTAAAGCTTTTTACTCAACGCTATACACTTGAATGCATCACAACGAAATCGTCACTTCAATCAAACAAAAAGGAAATAACCATCTTGTCCCAAAAGCAGTCACACTCACACACACGCCTATACTACAAAACCCAACCAAATCCCCCAAACCAAGATCTCATTCCTAATGTCAACATAGCTAAAAGAACCTTCATCAACGTACCATCCATTTCTCATACATGAAATTTGAAAAAGCCAAAAACTTTACTACATCTAGGGGTGTCCATCGGGCCGGGCCAGGCCGGGCCTCACCCTAAAATGTCAAGCCCGGGCCCTAAAACTCAAAAAATATTCGGGCTTTTTGAAAAATTCGGGCCGGGCCGGGCCGGGCTCCCCTAAAATTAGAAAGCCCACGGGCTTTGAAAAGCCCGTTGACTTAGGGTTTGACCGGACCGGATCGGGCTTTTTACGGGCTTTTCAGAAAATAAATAAATAAATTTTAATATTTATATCATTTTAAAATATTTTTAATAATTCATTATACCGCATAATTTTTTAAAGACAAGATTTCGAGTTGAAAGTTATTTTAAAGTCATAATTGACACACCTAAAATATTGTTTACACATATCTGATATTTTACATTTAATTATACATTAAACATATGTCTTCATTTTATATTATTTTGAAAAATAAAAAAATTGGCATGTATTAGAATTAATATTTCAAGCTTAATTTTTATTATAGTCATATCTTTCATTTAAGTTAAAACTAGACTTGATTATTTAATATACATATATTATTGTATGTTGTCGTATTCAAAATCAAACAATATATATTTCAAATTATACGAATTCGACACTAATATTTATAAATCGTATAGTTTTATGCACGTTTTTTTTTCGGGCTTTTGTTCGGGCCGGGCTTTCGGGCCGAGCGGGCTTGAAAGGTCAAGCCCTAGCCCGGCCCTACGTCATCGGGCTCGGGCCACCATCGGGCCGACTAGCGGGCCGGGCCGGACTTTTACCGGCCGGGCCACCGGGCTTTTACCGGGTTTTCGGGCCGGCGGGCCGTTTGAACACCCCTAACTACATCCAAAATAATCCATAAATTAATCGTTACTACTGATATGTTAAAAACTCAGTCCGACACCACCCTTCTAATTCTGCAACTGCTGTGATGAAACAGACACACATCATAACAGACAAACCTACACTACGTACGTACCCCTGCTCAGCACCTCTGCTGTTAATTTTTTATTCTAATGTTTTGTTTCTCTACCACATCAGAATATTTCCCAAAATACCCTTTCTTCCAATACGACGCCGTTGTTAAACAAAGAACATTAAGCCAACGCGGACCTCTGTGGCATTCCCTTCCTCCGGTTCACGTTACGTTTGACATGACAGCCGGTTGGACCGCCCGACTCGTCGCAGACAACTGGGTCGACCCGAATAATAGGAAACTTGGGAGTCCGTTTCTTCCGTGGAAATAGTTGAAATTGAACCGACCCGGTCGTCGTGGCTGTGGAAGCTAAACCTAAATTAGTTGTGTTCGAAACGACAGCGTTCGTTGCTGCACAACCACTAGAGTTAGAAGATGAGAGGACTGCTGAAACAGACGACGGCTCGAGAACCGAGTCAGGAGTCAAAACGCCATCAGCAACTTCAACGACGTCGTTTAAGTGTAAAAAGTCGCATTTGTGGATGTAACCGTGCAGCGCTTCGATTCCTTCGTTATCGAGAATGTGATCAACCTTGCATGAGACGGAGCAGAAGAGGAAAGGGTCCTGGAGGATCCGATCGCAAGAAGCACAGATGTTGCCGGAGTGAGAGCTGGAACGAGTGGTGGGTCGCTGGTTGAGGAACACCACCTTACAGCCATTGCTGATGTAAGGCTGCGAAACAATTAACTTAAAGTTCAGGGACTTGATTGAAAATAGTGATAATTACAAGAATGGAGTTGAGAATTTAGACCTGGACGTGGGAGCAGTCGATTAGCTTCTGAGCATCTTCCAAACGGATGACGTCGTGGTAGACGTAGCGTCGGACCTGGAGTGTGAAAACAGAGTACTGTAACGTAAAAGCGGAATTGAGATGAATGGAGTGAATGTAGAATTAACGGAGACCTGGAGAAGGCGATGGGAGGAGTGGGAGAGGACGCATTGAGAACAGAGGCTGCAATGGCAGTCTACGCAGAAGACATTTTTCTCGTTTTTTTTGAAGTTGAAGTGGAAGGTGCACATTGAGAAGAAATTCTCGCTGAGGAGACGGTCAAGCCACTCCGGCAGCGTCGTCAATTCCTCTTCTTGTTGTTGATTTTGCTGAATGAAAACGAAAACAGAGTATCAATGAATTAAACAGCAAACCCAGATAAAGTGAGAAACAGAGTGATGAACTGAATTGAATAAACAGAGGAAGCTTACGGTTTCCATGGATGAAACTTGAGTTGTTTTTTTTGGGTTTCTGGGGAATTCAAAATGGAAGTTGGGGAGGTGTGAAGCTGCTAGGATGGGATGAGAGAGACAGAGAAATTGATGATGAGAATGAGAATGCTGCGCAACTAAAGAGAAACGGCGCGCGGAGAGAGAGAGAAGAGAGTGTGTACGATAAGGAGGATGAGTAGCAGCGCTGCAGTGCACTGTAGTAGCGTAGTGTAGTGGAGACTGGAGCCAATAGAAACGTAGGGATATATTTGCAGGGCTACAGGGAGCGACTCTTGCACGAAAATGAGCAAGCGAGCGACTTCTTTTGTCCTTTTCTGCTGAGCTAAAATATCACGTCCTCTCTCTCTCTATCTAACATTATACTATTTCTTTGTTAAATATTTGTCCACATTCTATTTTGAATAATTGTTTTCTTTAAGTTTATCCATTTTTTCCAATATCAATTACATATTTTATCTTTTTACTCATATATTTATGAATTATTTATTTTCTGTCACATATTCTATATCTTCTTTCTATTTTAATTACCATCATAATTTATGCTTTATGACAAACAAATATGGACGGTGGACGGAGGAAGTACTGAACATTTTTTTGTGTTCAACATACACTGAATGTTTTTATAAATGGATTCTCATTTTTCTTTGTAGTCAAATTAATTTTTTCCATAATTTATTACTCTATTTTTTTTAACTTATTTCATTATTTATTATCAATCAAATCATTTTTTTATCTAATTCATCTCTCTCATCCCTTTCTTCATTTATTATTTTCACATGTTCACTTTTTTATGATAGAAGACGGAATGAGTACTTTTAAAGGGTTTTTCCTTACTCTTGATAATCCAATTTTAATAAAATCGTACTTCCAGTTTTTTAATTTAACAATTCTTCAATTAATTTTGAGAATAAATTCAAATTTATAAAGTTAATAGAGAGGATGAAGTTGTGGGTTATAGATATAGGGATGATCCAATCACCATTTGAACATACTTTGAGTTATTGATGTTAACAGATTAGTTTGTTTGAGTAAAAATCAATTTTTAATCAGAGGGATGATCCGACCTTGAATCTATACTATATATAAAGCGGGAAGGGGTGAATTGACGGTTTCTTTTGAAGCCACAATTCATCTTTTCAAAATACCCTTCCCCAATTTTATATTTACATATTTAATATTTAACTATTAACTTTTTATAAACTATATAATAAAAATTAAATTAATTTACACATTTATATGTGCAAAAACTACTAGTACAAATAACGGATATATTCTAGAGTATTACTTATAATTAAAAGCTTAAAATTTAGAACTTAGAATTCAACCTATTAAAATATGTTTATCTAATAAGATATTTTTTTTCAAATTGATGTTGAAAGTCAAGGAAAAAGAAAATGGAGATAAGAAAAGAACAAAGTAATAACTAATACATTCGTCCCATAATATAAGACACATTTACAAAGCAAAAAGATTATTTGATTAATAAATAATGGAAAAAATGGGAGACTGGAAACGAGAATGAGAATGTTCATTTGTTATAACGAGAATTATACTCTGTATTTTAAAATACTCAAAATGGAACAAGTATTGAATTATAATAAAAGGAATATAGTAAAACAAGTGTGAGTAATTACATACATTTCTATCTTGTTTTATATTTGTGAGGCCATGTTGTAATTTTTCATTTTTCATTTGTCATATTGTTTTATTAATCGGATGACATGTAGTTCCTTTGTTTCCGAATATTTATCTATTTGATTATTAGGAATACGTTCTAAAGGGACAATACCTTTTAGTATGACCGAAAGATATAATCATAATTATATATTTTTATTAATTCAACGGTTGATAGTGATAACCGTCAATTCGTAACTTCTCGTTTTTTTTTTGCAAATCCAACCACCTAATTATTGAAAAGCAACTTTAATCTCAGCCGTCGAATTAATCAAACCAAAAACTAAGATTACGTCTTTAAATTTCACAAAATATTCATTTCTCTAGAACCATATATTTCATAAATTATAAAAAAGAAGGGCAAACTGTAAGTGACGTAGTAGCTAATTTTATTTGGTAAATATGAATTTATATATTACACTCAATCTAAAAGATAATCTCGTATCACTTAATCAAATAAATAGTGAAACTGGTAAAAGATTGAGATGTAGACATAAAGATTGAGATGCAAATTTGCATCGCCTTTGTCTCTCTCCGGTTTGAAATTGCAGTTTGTTTCTGTTAGGATTTTTTGCCGAAAATCGCCCTTCTAATAGGTTAATTTGAACAAAATCACACATTCAAAATATTTTTTGACTTAACTACCCATGAATATGAAAACTATTTAATATGACTTTTTAATATGTCAATAGATAATTATGATCATTGACTTTGGTTAACTTATAATAAAAATTAATAATTTTTTTTGCTAAAACCACCATTCCAATACCACAATTTAATAAAACCACTACTTCCAATACCACGATTTAAGGAAAACTACTTCTCTCAATTTTTTTTGACTTAACCATCTACAAATATAAAAACTATTTAATATGAATTTTTCGATAGCTTTACATCATTGACTTTGCTTGACTTATAATAAAAAAATTAATAAAAATCATAATTGGTAATTTACGGACTAAGTACAAATTAATTTCATTGACTTCGGTTGACTTATAGAATATACGAACTAATTATTCTAATTAATTTTGTTTACCCTAAAAACTAATTGATAATTTACGGACTACTCAATAAAATAGATTAAAAATCCTAAAAACAAAATTTATCAAACTTCTTAAAGGGCTTATGTGAAATACATATGGTAGTAAAGAGTTTGACAAATTTTATTTTTAAGATTTTCAATTAATTTCATTGATTAGTTAGAGTAAACAAAATTAATTAAAATAAGGGTTATTTGCAGTAAACCACCATTATAATAGTTCATTTTGCAGTAAACCACCATTATATCAATAAATTGCCAAACAAGTTTATTATAATTCTTCCATTATCCAAAAACCACCATTGACACTGTTCTCTTTATTTAACTAAATTATTGTACTTTTATGCAATCAATTAAGCACAAACAAATTAAACTATTTAGTTGCGTCCTATGATTGAAATAATCTAAAAATAGTAAAAATAAGAGTAGAGATCAGGTAAAAAGTAACTTTAGTTGTAAAATAAAACAGATCATGACCATTAAAATTTTAGATCTGACGGCTATTAATTTGGGGTCAATTTGTAAATATTGAAAGATTTAAATATTAAATTTAATAATTATAATCAATTCAAGGGTAAATTAATCATAAAAATTTTCACATTCATCCTCATCTATTTAGGTAAAATCAGGAGTAGATATCAGCTTCCTAAAATCAAGATTTAGGTAAGATTTGATTCCGATTCAAATTCAACCTCGATTTCACAAATCAACAACCTTAAATCATCCGTCTCACTCCCAGCCGCGATTCCAAAACCCTACTCTTCGTTTGGAATACTCAAGTCGGTAATGTTGTATTCGTATAATGATTAGTTACATGCGGCGTCGATTAATATTAATCGATACCACCACGAGAATGTGCCCAGAAGATATGAGAATTGAAGTGAACATATATTTTGTGTTAATATTTTGGTTGATATGTTAGATTGATGTTCTGGGTAGCTATAATGTAAATATCAGATATTCGAATCATGTAATTTGGTTCACAATTTGCATACATATGGTCCACGATTTGCATTCATATGATTCATAATTTGAGTCATATGATTCTTGAATCATATACTACCATAACGTGAATCTTATATTATTTCGTTATATACAAAAATTATATGATTATTGAGTTATCATGATTCTTGAATCATACACGACTAACCTATGCAAAAATCATGATTCATAATTTGACTTATCATGATTCTTGAATCATACACGGTTAAGTCATGAACCATACTATAATCAAACAGAGTGATATATAAAATATGGTGGATATTGTCCATAAACAGAGTAGTCCATAAAATTACATTAATAAGAACTTTGTGACACATTATTATTCATTATGATCCATAAAAAGAGTATACATGATTCATGAATCTATTAATACATATTCTGAATCACTAATTGAATACTTAAAATTAATAGAAACATAAAAACTGATAATGATGTTTTCGTGTAACATTATGTTTAAAAATAAAACCACACTCGCGTTACAATTTTTTTAAAATATCATAATGAATATATTAGTAATATAAACAAAGCATAATATGAATACGAAATATTGAAATAAATTTATTAGAACATCAATGTAAACAAAATCAGATGACGAATTAAGCATTCACGTTATAAAAACATTTATGATTCATGATTTGCTATAATATGATTCATGAATCAAAGGTATACAATTCATGGATTATACGAACGAATATATCAGTAATACAAAAACAAATCCTAATGAAATACAAAATACTGAATCTATGAAATACAAAATATATTGAAAGAGTCGAGAGTTGCTATCGAATTCAAAAACCATTATTTTGGAATTCGGTGAAGAAAAACAACCTAACTTATTTGGAAAAGCTGTGAAACAAATTTGAATGATTGAAAAACAAAAAATTGAATGTTGATTTCCAAACAAAGAATTGAATGTCAGTTACCTTAAAAAAGGATTGAATTTAATTGATATATTTGAAAATATATTCTAATTTATGTTTCCATTATTGCCTTTTGTGATTTAATATATTAATTAATAATATTATATTGTAACCATTGGATGTAATTAAATGGATGATCTAGATTTGTTTGTATTTTACAACCAAACTACCATTTTTCATTTGATCGGGTGACAAATACTACTTTGGTTGTAAAATGTAAACAAATCCTATCCATTCATATTACTTCAATCCGACGGTTACTATATATGCTGAATATTTTATTTTTTAAATACATAAGGGTATTATTGTAAATGTAATAATTTTTGTAGCTTAATATTAGGAGGTATCTTAATTTTTTTTGTTTTCTTTATTTCAGGATAGCAATTTCTGTTTCTTTCAGCCGGATGTTTTTACAAGGTCGAATTGTGTTCTGTCTATTTTTGAAGAGGGGCGGATTTGAGGGGGGCTGGCAGGATCCCTTGCCCCCCTAAGTTTGCAAAATCGTTTTTTATATAGGTAATTGTTAGTGATCAAACAATAAATTCTAGTGGTTTACTAGTAAAAACTTAGCTGTGTACCCCGGTAATCTAAGGTTCGACTCCTGACTAATTCATTTTAATTGAATTTTGCCCCCTACATTAGTGGGCTGGCTCTGCCACTGTTTGTGAACCATAGTGTTTGAATATGTTTTTTACAAAAAAATGAGTTGGTTCAAGAAATGCAAGTGTGTGTTCATGTATCATGTTTTTCTATTTGTGAACGATATTGTTTGAATATTTTTATTCACGAAAGACTGAGTTGGTTCAAGAAATATCATTGTATGATTCATTAATTATGTTTTATTTATTTGTGAACAATATAGTTTGAATATATGTATTCGCGAAAGACTGTGTTGGTTTAACAAATACTAGTATATGGTTTATGAATCATACACTATCTATTTGTGAACCATATCGTTTGAACAATATACCCGCGAAAGGAGTTGGTTCAATCTCTAGAAACCACATTTTCATATCTTAATCAGGTAAATCTCTAGTAAATAGTTGTGTGTTAAAAATAAAACTTTGAAAGTTAAGTTATAGCACATACCACATGTTTGAAAGTATTCAAATGAAATAAAATGTAACCCGCTGTTAAAAATAGGGTGGCAGTTGGATTTAGATATTTACGTTGGCACATGCGACACAAGGTGAACTCAATCGTGTTTAATGTGCAACTCACGACTCACCTATGACTTGAAAGAAGAGTGGCAGTTTGATTCCGAGGTCAATGCGATCAAAGGAGGGTGTCACGCCGGTTTCGATTTTTTTGTTGACTTTATGGATTTCGACTTCGAATTGGAAAATCAGCTATAGAATCCCCAATTTTTTAAGTACAGATTGATTCTCAAATTTTGTATGACTAATTTACCCTTCATTCTTTGTTTTATTTCTGATTTGATAATTAAACATTCATTATTTGTGATTTAACCTCGAAATCATAGCCGTCAAATTTTAAAATTTGGACGTCTCAGTTTTTTGTTTGTTTTGATAGCGGTTACAATGGGTTCAATTCGTCTAAGATCTCATACATGAGAATCCTATTCTAATCACTAGTAGCACAGGTCACAACGGACATCTTCACCCAATCATTGACAAGCATGTTTTAGCCAATCAAGCGCGCATGTCTCTCCGCTCTGCTTACACGACCACTTTCATGAACACCGACGCGAACAAGCCCCACGTCCAAAGGCAAGCAAGGAAGCCTCCTGCACAACACACACAACCTCCTCGCTCGCGCGGGAGGAAAGAAAGACCTCCTCGCACGTGGGCGGGAGGAATGAAGCCCCAGAAAAAATCTGAGGTAAATTGGTGAGAACCCTGGCCCTGAGGTTCCTTTGTCAGGTTCCTCAACCAACCGAGCGTCTCAGATTGTTTGTATTTTACATATAGTAGTTACTTTTCACTGTATCTATTCTCCCATTATTTGCATTTTACATAGAAAAGTGTTTAATAGTTTGTCTTTTAGATTAATTTGGTGTAAAGAATAGTAATTTTTGAACATTTTAAAATATATAAAATTAATTTCAGTGAAATGTCACACGGCTAGTTGATAACTGCAACAATAGTATTTCATAAGTAACTGAGTAAAGAATGATGCCAAATGATTACTTGCATTTAATGCAGGCGAAAATTTCTTTAGCTATCAAACTTCTTGTGTCGACTGGCTACTGCCCATCAAAGCCCTGACAAAACTAAATTTTATCCTTTCTCTCAATCTTAATCGATGCATATAGTAATGCTCTGTTAAATTCGAAGAAGTTCATTAGATAATTTTAATTATAAAAAATCTTATTATTTCTGTTTCAAGATGTCTGTGTAGTCTTTTGCACTAAATGCAAGATAATATAATAATTTTAGTCTTCAAGTCAAACAAAGTGTATATGGTTGTAGTAAAACATTTTGAACTTGAGAATTAGTCAAATGCTGCACTAACAGGAACATCGACTGAAACAATGCAAATTTCATCAGAAAAGCAAACCAAATAAGAAATATAGTTTGACAAAAAGATTTTAGAGGTGAACATTTTGGTTAATTTTTGGGAAGGCAAGAAAAAAGAGACATGCATGACACACAAATATAATTACAGGGTAGGTATGTCAGAAGGACACAGATGCAGCTGCAGGAAGCATGTTTGTATATTTGAAGAAAGTAAAACCAATTGAATTGTGAAGTGCAAGTATAATGTGGAAATCATATGTAATTATGGTATCAAAATATGTAATTATTTTACAAACATTTTTTTACTTGATAGAGAATACATCACCCTGGCTATTATGAAAGTTTTTGTTCATCGTGCTAAGTAATTTTTTCAAACTAATCGAACTTTAACAATGCAAAAGTGGTTATATTAAACTAAATACAAATAAGATAAAGTGTAGAAAAATTGGTGAAGGAGACTACGTAAGAGAAAGTTTATATGTTAATCTGTATTTACACACAACATAATACGATTATATATAGTTTTTACAAACAATTGCAAGGAAATATGAAAGAGTATAGATCAAATATCATCCAACATATGAATGTTATTTATAAAGGTTTTTAGCCAAAAAAATTCAATAGTTAATTTTATTGATAGATTCAATTTTGATCAAATCGTATCACTCAATCACTGCCCAGACATCTTTTTTTCATTTCTGAGTCGTTGACCGCTATCAAAATTGTGTAGCTAATTCGTGACATTGATTTCGTCTCACTTATTTGTCACATATATTGTCAAAATTTTTAGTGCAATATATAATTCAAGAAAATAAAATTATAAAAACGAGTGTTCACAATATTAGATTTATAAAATCATAACTCAAGTATTGTCATCATCACATCATTTACCGATCACTTATCTTAACCCCATACGTAAAATAAAATTCACGCTAATAATGTCTTATAAAACAATATGAATACAAATAAGATTACGTGGAGCGGAATTGGTGAAGGGGAGAAGTTGTGACTCAAGTTGTATTGATTGAAAAAAGGGCTAGCATATATTTTAGCAGTAAGGTGGGCCGAGTTCCGGCCCATTTATGATCAGGTTATGATTTATATTTTAGAACATGACAGCTATGAATCTCGAAACATCGGACTCTAACACTGGATTCTAACACTAAATTCCTATTCTTTCTGCAACGTGTGATGTAGTGTATTTTCAAAATCTTCACAAGGGTCATTGCCTAGCTAAACGATGCCAGGAGTGAGAAACTTTTCACAGTTTGATTAGTTTGGGAAGAGTACATAGGCCATAGCTTTAATTCTCGAATCAACTATGAGTATAAATGCACTTGTGAAATTGTCTTACATTCTTGATAATGAGATAATAAGTTAGCATATCTTGGGTTGCATATGTTTATTATGGGAGTACAAACCAGAAAAGACTAGTGAATTTCTACATAATATCAGAGCCATGACATGCACTCCGGACCAAGCGCATGACGAGAAAGATTTCTACATTTTTACTTAATTTTATCATCATAAGAAGACATTTATGTCACATCATATAAAATCCAGGACATTTGAATAAAGATAGAGAATGAAACACCTGAACATCTATATGAAATATAATGCCCAACTGTTTGGCCTTTTAACCTAATTAGATCGACTTCAGTAAGGGGAAACTCCATGGTTTTCCTCTTCAAATAGCCCGTTGCTTGATATAACCTCGTCTGTTTCCTATCAAAAGAACATAAATATGACTTCCTCAGTGTCTAGCAAAATTTAAAATATAAGCAAACCCTACGTAAATTTAGTAATGCTATCACCTGAAGAGGCTGGCAAGGGAGGAGGTTGGGTTTCTTGGCAACTGGCTGGTAATGCTTTTCAGTCATGAGTCCAAAATGAATGTGTGGAAAATGGGCCCACTGTGGTGCCAACATCACTTATATGTTAGCCAGAAATTTTTATGAAACCCTACTTTGCTTAGATAATTAGAGACAAAGCTCGTATCCCACTAGTACTATAGATGATTTACAAAACCGTGACTATTGAGTTTATGCTATTGAGACACATGAAAATGTAGTCCCGTTTATCTAGCGAACCACATGATGCTTGCAGGTCTGATAACATTTGAATTTGCTAGATAGACAAAACTTCATTATCAGTAACATGTGAGTTAAAAGCACAAGCTAAAGAGTCACGATTTTGTAATGTAATAAATCATAATCAACTTAGAAACTAAAATCAATAAATTTAAGCTGGCAAAATCAATCTTTGTTATCTTGAAGATAAATTAGAATCACATTAGCTTAATCATTCATGTCTTACTAAAATCTCAAATTCATATCAGCCTAAAGCTATAGATGTCAAATGCACTGTGTTACAAGCTAGCTTATACGCAGAAATCTTGGAAGTAGCAGTTCTAAGCTATTATTCATATATATTCTTCTTTCAACTTAAATAGTGTGGCTTTGCGAAGTGCATGCGAACCTGGATTACGTAAATGCACGTTTTATATGTACAAGTATGACAAGAAATTGCATTATATATATTATATTTATTAGGTTATAAGAAGATAGAGAGAGTAAGAGGTACGTTTTTAGCAGCTGCACTGAAGGCTTCTCTATGACTTATATCAATGTTTGCTGCTTTAATGCGCTGGATCTCCTCCCTGTATTATTATCAAAAAGTTCAGACCCAGATTAAAAACCTTCTCATTGGTCCATGTGAAAACATAGGTCAATATTTAAATTTTAGGCATGGTGGAAATCAGGAGCTCAATTACTTGATGAAGCGATTGTATGCAGATGGGACTCTCTGCCTCTTCTCTGGAGCTGTTATACATGCAAAAACAAAATGTAAATAAAGCCACCAAATATGATGTGATCAAAGTTTCCAAATAGTGTGCACGATGTGTAACAATGTATATATGTATATTTCTCTCTTTATTCATCATCAACTTCTTCATTATAAGACTCACATGAAATAAACCAGATGACTTTAGGGGATACTGACTAATTTGCTTGTCATTCAAATACCTTCTCTAACCTAAGTTAAAAATAAATGGCTTTAAGATTGCAAGACATAACAGATAGCACAGAATGAGTTGAAATCCAGATTTATGCATAAGGGAAGAGGGACGTTTAGTATGATTCATCTCATTTTACAGAAAAAAACTAAACGTTTGAAGCTTATAAGGCCTTGCATATATTTCAATGTGGCAGTGCATGAATGATGCGTAAAGGCTCAAGGCTTTAAGGACTTCAACTTTCTCATTGATCAACGACCAACAATTCAGAGTGTGGTCATTGATTGAGTATATATATATATATATATATATATAAAAGCTGAACTTTGAAATCTAACGCATCTTCAGTAAAGTGATCAATACTTTATCTACGATCAATCTGACTTACGTCTGTTAACGGCAAGATGATTTGCGTAATGTTTAGAAAATGTCTCATCGACCCTCTTTTGCTGTTGAATCTGCATCATTGTTGGTATTTGGTGTTCTATACATACCTGATCATTGTTGTCATTGAAGCCATTCATTATCATAGTCATGGTATTACGCTGTGCACCATTGCTAACAATCTCCTCCTATGATAATAAAAGCTCAGAAGAAATTACACAAACTTAGTTTACCTACTTAGCTAGGGTAATAAGTATATGATAGCTAGGGTTTACAAATTAACATAAAACCTATGGCATACCAGGAGAGATAATGGTTGCTGATGGATAAGTGGATGATGATCTGATGATGGCTGTAGAGAATGAAGAAGAGCACACATGTTGACAGATAGTAAGTTCGTGCAGTGACCACAGCGGACCGTGACTGTCTTGAACAAGCTACTACTTGGAACACTTACCTATTTGATCGATAAATGTCAGAAAATGGAAAAGCCGAGTTATTAGGTCTCTTTGCAAATCTCATCTCAAGAGGTATGTAAATTAAAGGGCATATATAATCTGAACTAACAGCAAGGACCGTGTCACAGAAGTTGCAGTGGACATAACAAAGCTGGTCTGAAGGATGTGTTAGGGTTTGTTGCTGTTGGTGGTGGTCTGGTGGAGAGAAGGATGAAGATGAAGATGTTGTAGAGATGGACATGATAGATGGTGGTATCTCTCCTTCTTTCTAGTTAGATGCTGCTGCAATAGGGTGAATTTGGAAGATTTGATGTTTCTCACCGTCTTGGCTAACATTTAACCTTTCAACAACAGTGAACTGATACGGTCTCTAGCTAGATAGAGTAGATGGGTCTTAGCATATAGCCGCTGAAACTGAGCTACTTGCTGCAAAGCTGGTCTGCAGCTGCAAGCTGCTGTAACTGATTTTGTTGTTTAGTGTAGGGATCTTTAATTGATTTGATGGATA
>QZGG01002433.1:0-37692 GCA_006409495.1 Sedum album
TTAGTAAGAAAATGTGTAGATCGGGCTTTAGTGGCTTCTTGGTTGTGATTTAACTAGAAGAATTGGGTAGGAGGATAAGGATGTGTGTGTGCGCTTGGTTATTGGATCCGAACCTATCTCAATTAGGTTAGCTGAAAACCCTAATAATAAAACAGATGTGTTTTTGTAAATGTATAGTCTAAGTTTCATGTCTTGAAATTGAGTCGCTTGCCTTTAAACTGGTACAGATTTGATAAAAAATTTGGTGCGTTAATCTGTTTTTTTAATTATTTATACTAATATATATTTAAAAAAAATTGAACCAGCCCTCTTTTATTAATACTCATAGTAATTGATGCTATAATATATTTCAAACCATTTATTAGCAAAATCCAAAAGCCACAGCTTATATAGCATCTGTTATCTATTGTTACTAGGGGTGAAACCGGTACCGGGTACCGGGATTTTCAACGAAAATGGTACCGGTTCCGGTTTTTCGGGACTTCTGGATGTGGTACCGGTATCGGTTTCGAAAAAAACCGAATTTTGTCCCGAAAACTGGTACCGGGACCAGAATCATCAAGAGTAATCAGTATCGGTACCGGTTGAATTCGGCACTTAAAGCGGTACAAAATTCGGGAATTTCCCGGTACCGGTAACGGTTTCAGTTGAATTGACCAAATTGGAAAACTAAAACTAACCCGACGAGTTTCAGTTTGAATCTGGTGGATATGTTGTCCAATTTTCCTAATCGATCTGCGGCGGGGACACTGGGAGTGGGGACTGGGGAGTGGGGGGAGCCGGATCTGCGGCGTCGCCAGTCGGCCGGATCTGCGGACACTGGGGACACTGCGGGCACTCGTCGTCGGACTCGCCGTCTTGAACTCGCAACAGTGATGCGTGAAATATAACTTAAACTATGTGAGGGTGAATTGACCTTTAAATCAAACGCAAAATGCTAATATTGAGGCTAATACTCGCAACAGTGGACTCCACACGCTTTCAAACGCAAAACTGATTATTAATAATATTTAACTAATAATATTTAAAAAATAATATTTAACTAATCCGTAACCGGTACCGGGAACCGGTGATTTAGTCACTGGGTACCGGTCCCGGTAACGGTACCTGATTTTCGGTACCGGGACAGTACCGATACCATTTTTTTATTTTTTTTCCCGGTTTGGAACCGGGACCGGTTACTTTGTTACACCCCTAATTGTTACTTTCCAAACAGCTGACATAGATAATGTAACTTTAATTAGATGCTCTTTTTGAGTTACTATTGATGATTTCAATGCTTAATATTATTTCCAATCAACTCATTTATTTTGAGTAATTCGTCTAGTCTAGAGACAAGAAGCATAAGTCATGTAGGGATGTCCATTAGGCCCTAAAGCCTTAAAGTCCTAAAAAAGCCTTAAGGCCTGGCTCAGTCCGAACCTAAGGCCAAAAAAAGCTCGAGCCCGAACGTCCCGGGCCGGGCTAGGGCTTGAAATCCGAAGCCCGCTCGGCCCGAAAAGCCCGGCCCGATGCTAGGCCCGAAAAAGCCCGATCAAAAATAATAATTTTTAAATTAAATATATTACTTTCAAATTTAAAGTATATGATATTTATATCATTTATATAACATCACAAGAACTTACAGTGATATACAAACATTTTATATCTATTCTAAACGCATATAAAATAGTTTAAGTTCGTTACGTTACAAATAAATTCAAAATATAGACTATTCGTTGAACACATTATTTAAAACTATTGGTATAAAATTATTTATAATTAAATTGATTTAAAATATGTATTTCAAATTAATTAAAATTTAAAAACGAATTAAAATTGAAATTAGGTTCAGTCAAATCCGGTCAAAGCTCGGTCAAACCCTAAAGTCAAAGAGCCTAGAAAAGCCCGTGGGCCTTACGATTGGATTGGAATCAATAAGCGAACCAATCTGTCATCAATTCGACCAATTTGTCAATACTGGGAATTAGGCGAGCATCATAAAAACGACGACCTTCATGTGTCCTACGTATATCGATTATTTGAACGCTTTCTGACTGACGTTACGTTTCAGTGACTTAATAAACTTTAAAAACTAAATTTGATCTAAAATTTGTTCCGTGACATTTTTGGGAGTACAATTTATTATAATTCAATAATTATCATCTAAAATAATTAATACGAAAGACAAATGAAGCAATTTACTCTTCCCAATATACACGAAAATAAAATTCAATATCTTATCCAGCCCAGGCCCATGCCGGAAACCAGTAAGCAGAAAGTAGCTTGAAACTACATTTAAATGTCAGAATAAAAATCTGTAAAATAAAATATGCCAATTGATTTTAACATAATATTTTCTAGAAACGTATACCAATCCAACTTGTATTAGATCAAAACTCCATTTAAAATGCAGTCAACTTCTGCATTCCATTTAGTAAATTATAATCACCTTCTTTTTGCAAGAAAATGTCAAATGCTGATGATGTCTAGTTTATCTCTTGATTTGTTTGAATGGGTATTTTTTGTTTTCATCAACTCAGTCTTTGTTACCTTCCAGTGTTTCAACATCATACAGTGATCCCCTGTCGCTGTCTATCGTTGCTTCGAGCTAATTTCCTTCATTCACGATCGTTGGTCGAGTATAAAAATGTCACTCTTGAAGCATATTCATCGCCATTGAATTCTCTTACCCTTCTTCAGCTGACTTGTTTTGAAAGATGGATTCAAGTACTGCCAAAGAGGATAAGACTTTGGTGCAAAAGGTGGAGGAGGATAAGAAAAAACTCAAAAATACCGATGAATTTCAGTTGATTTTGATCAAGACCATTATGCTTGTTAGTTCAGGCTGATTTTACCGTTGCTATGAATTTGGAGTTGATATGTTCTGATCCAATTCGTCGCTTAAGAAAGATTGTCAAGTCGATGTTCGAGTCAAGGTACACTAAGGAGGTCTGTCAAGTATACAGTAACATGCGGACGAGTGCAATCGATGAAAACTTAAAGATGGTTGGGGTCGAGGATTTGAACATAAACAAAGTGGACGAGATGAGTTTTAATGACTATCGTGAATTCTCGAAGAAATTTGTGCAGATGCTGAAAAAAGTCATTCACTCGATTTTTGTTAGTCCAGCATAAACTTTTTGAACACGTATTTTTCGAGTGTGATTTAGTGAAGATGAATTGTTTTAGTCAAGCTTCGAAAGACTAAATAAAACAGCTACTGAATTATGCCTTGAAAATATCTACTAAACGCGCAACTTATCGAGTTTCCTCGGTTGGATGAGTTGTTCAGAAATGATGATTCAGAGCGAGCTGTGTGCGTCGAGGTTGGTAAAGTCCAAGCAGAATTAGGTCTGGCTTTTAAGTACACTTTTCATCAATTAGAGATGGTTCTTCGACATGATAAATTTGGAAGAAAATATCTTGTTCACCCTCAGTATGGAGTGATTCCTGAAGTTAACAAGAGGGTTGTGGTACATGCGACACGATTATTTGATTATGGAGACGTTGTTCACCTGTTATTGAACAACAAATAATACTACAAAACATGGAACATATCATATTGGGAGCGCCAAGGCCAAGTGTTTCCCTTCAAATTCCGAATTTATCTTACTTTTGTTGTTTCTTCAAGTGTGTGGTTTCTTCACGGTCAATAATGGCAAAGTTTTACCGAGTGTTAAAGCAGTATAATTTTATCTAGTTAAAAGGTTTAAGACATCAATACTTTTAGGATTATGTCAAACGGATAAAGTTTTAAAAAGATGAATACGTTTTTGTGGGACGGAAGAACATCATTTCAACTGTTGACTTATATTAATACCATGATTAAGATAAATAATGTCAATCGTTAACCGTCGCGTATATTTTGCTAATTCAATAACAAATTAATTATAAATTACTTTTAACTGTTAAATTAATAAATTCAACGGTTGAGATGTTGTCAATGTCTTCCATTAAATAATTGTCCTTCTAAAACCTAATCCTATGTCAGACGTTAAATTTTAATAAGATAGAAAGATCAAATTTAAACCACTCATTTCATTAATCTGATGATTAAAATTAATTTTTATTAAACATGACCATTGAAAAATTAATTAGACGTTAAAATCGTGTCCTACAATTTCAAATAATTTATCAATTTCAGTTCTTTACCCCAAGTCAAAAAGTTCCTTTTAAACACGAACGATAAACCGAATTAATTTCGCGTAAAAGTCAGCCAACTTGTAATAGATCAATGCTTCATTTAAAATGAATACAAGCTTCTTACCGAGTCAGTCAGCTACTGCATTCCATTTAGTAAATCATATATCACCTTTATTTTTGCAAGAAAATGTCAAATGCTAATGATGTCTACTTTATTTCTTGATTTGTTTAAATGGGGTTGTTTTTGTTTTCATCAACTTTGTCTTCGTTACCTTCCAGTGTTTCGACTTTCATCATTTAGTGCTTCCCTTGTCACTCCTGAAACAATATTGAAGCATATTCATCGCCATTGAATTCTCTTACCCTTCTTCAGCTGACTTTTTTTTCTCTCTTTGCAAGATGTCTTCAAGTACTGGCAAAGAGGATCAGACTTTGGTGCAAAAGGTGGTGGAGGATATGGAAAAAATCAAAGTTATTGATGAATTTCGTTCGATTTTGAATAAGATCAATGTGCCGTTAGTTTGGGCTGATTTTATTATTCCTGTGAATTTGGAGTTGATATGTTCTGATGAAATTCTTCGCTTGAAAAAGATTGTCAAGTCGATGGTTGAGTCAGGGCACACTAAGGAGGTCTGTGAAGTTTACAGTAATGTGCGGATGAGTGTGATCGATGAGAACATAAGGATGGTTGGAGTCCAGGAGTTGAACAATAATGAGGTGGACGAGTTGAGTTTTAATGATTATCGTGAACTCTTGAAGAAATTTTTGCAGATGCTGAGAAAAGTTGCTCGATCAATTTTGTTAGGAGAGCATAAACTTTTTGAACTTGTATTTGCCGGGTTTGATTCAGTGAAGGTGAATTGTTTTAGTCAGGCTTCGAAAGACTGCATAAAACAATTAATGAATTATACCATGAAAATGTCTACTAAACGCGCAATTTCAGAAAGGTTATATATGATCCTGGACATGTATCATGCTTTGTCCTTTCTTCGGTTGAAAGAGTTATTTAGTAATGATGATTCAGGGCGTGCTCTGTGCGTCGAGGTTGTTAAAGTCCATGCAGAATTGGGTATGGTTTTAAGCGCACTTTGTTTTCCAAGACACGGTTCTTCAACATGATGCCTTTGGCAGAGAACATCTTGCTCAGTGTGGAATTATTCCTCCTGTAACTAACAAGGGTGTTGACGAATTTGTAACACGATTGTGGGTTTACGGAAACGGTGTTGACACGTAACTGACAAGTGTGTGGTTTGGTTTCGTGTGATTTCTTCAAACTCAATAATGTAAAAAGTTGGATGGATTTATGAAATTCAGATTATATCGATTAATCTTATACATGATAAATATAATAGCAGAAAAAAGTTCTATGAGGACATGCTTCTTTTAGTAAGACGGAAGGACATAATTTCAATCGTTGATTTTTATTAATCAAACGGTTGACATTGGTAACCATCAATCACCAACCGCCCGTGTTTTTTGCAAATCCAACCGCACAATTAATTCAAAACCAACTTTAATCTCAATCGTTGAGTTAATCAAATCAACGACGAAGATTACGTCCTTATGTCTCACAAAATTTACATGTACTTCTAGAACTCAACTCTACAATAAAATTGTGTAATTTCAATTATTGATTAATTACAATCGGATTAACTTGGGAGTTGAGTCAATTTCGTCAAAAGATCGTTGACTCGCTTTGACTTGTTAGCGATGGAAGCTCATTCCTCCGACTCCGATTTTCCACTGTCCAAGGCTTCCAACTTCTTAGTCAATCACCATCACCTGGATTTTCGTGAAATTCTCTGATAATTTTTTCATTAGATCTTTTTGTACTTCGCCTTTGGATTGTTGATTTGGTGTTTGATTTTGGTGATTTTGGAATTAGGGTTTTTTGTTTGAGTAGCCGGTTAAGAGTAATAGTGTTGTCTATTAAGGCGGATATGAAAGTTGGAGCGTAGAGAGATAGACGGATGTAGTGTAGATTGTGCTATGATTGATTGGTGTTTCGAGGATTTCAAGTTGAATTTTTGGTGAAGATGGCTTCTGTTGTTCAATCTTAGGCATTTGGCGTATTGGACTTTCTATGGGTTCGTAAAGTATTTAACTTGGTCACTTTATCGTATTGTTTATGGCAGAGAATTCTTCGTGACTGCACCATCAAGTTTGCAATAGTCAAAACTGATTGTATTTAAAGCTCAATGCCTTAATGTGAGATATCTTACTCTTTTTTTGATAAGAAGAGTACAAAGACCTAGACGGTACGTAACAGAGGACTTAATCCCAATCGACAAGCGAATGGAGACCTCGAACACATGAATAAAATTAAACTAAGCACAGTGTGGACGAGATGCTTCGCCTCAGTACCAAAAAAATCGACGAACAAATATGACAGAAGCACGAGACTGTGAGCACAACCATTCTGAAAAATCGGCAGTCCGAGAAGTCAGTGAAAACGAATGATATGAGCGTTAATTTTTTTTAAAGATATACCAGAATACCAGCTTTTCAGAACGGTCCATAAAAGTACGTCCATGAAGACTATCATCCGAGACGGCAGTGATAATAAAATGATGAAGCCTTTGAACTTACAAAATGATAATCTCGGATGGGAAGCGGACATGGACTATAAGTAATTGGTACCGAACCAATAGAGCAAACAGCACCGCAGCAGTGACACGTAAACGAGAAGAAGTCAAAAATGCTGCATTGTTGTGCACCACGTGGCGTCGATAATCCGAAACAAACATGCACAGGACCGCTTGCCTAGAAGTTTGCCACGTGTTGAAACCAGAAGCTGCCAAGAATATCTCCAACTGCATGCCACATGCACCGGCAGACACAACCAGAAGCTGCCAGCAACAGACACCGGACCGAGCCTGGCGACTCCGCCACCATCGTACACCGACCCAGCAACCACCACCGAGCACTATCACCAGAACCCTGCACCAGCTACTGTACCGAGCTCAAAGGACTCCACCCAACAGTCAGCAGTGGAACAGAAACAATCGGACAGAATAAAAACCACCTGCAACACAACACAGGCGAAACGAAAGAAGCCACAGCCAGAAAGCCACAGCCACAACAGAACGAAGACCACAGCCGACCAGAGAAAGCATCAACAGCCGCCCGAGCAACCCAAACCAAACGGCAACCGCCTCTGCACCACCTGAACAACCGCGACTCCACCAGCAATCAACCCAAACAAAAGAAAAACACCAGCAGCCAAAACAGACAGAAATCAGCAGGGAATAGACACCACCGATCTCCTCTGTCTCCGACGCAGAACAAGCAGCAGCAAAGAGCGCCGACACAAGCAATAGCAAAATCAAAAACAACCGGCAAAGAAGACGTCAGCAGCGGCACAGCACCACCGACCCCCAACCGACGAAATAGAGCAACGAGCGACGCATGCACCCAGCGGAGCGCACAACATCAGCAAAAACAAAACAACCGGCGACGACAACGGCGGTGAAAGATCTAATCAGAGAACCGGCCGCCGTCGCCACCGGAGAAAAGCAAGGACAACAAAACCGATCACCCCTCGAAAACTCCACTCACCACTCATTCCACCCACACACAACCACCGCAAACGACCACCAGATCTGAACATCCTACACGGAGAAAATCGGTGGAAGATGGGAGTTGAGGAAGAGTTTAGAGAGAGGAGAGAGAGTTTTAGGTATCATCCTAGATATCTTACTCTTTTGCTTAATGTTTCGGTAGAGCAACTGATCAAGGCAGACCAAACACGCATCTTGATTAGATGTTTGACATTTTTTCTCTTTTTTTTTCTTGTTTTTTTTTCTTCTTCTTTTTTTTTCTTCTTTTTTTTTTCTTCTTTTTTTTTCTTTTTTCAAGGCAGACGGAAGGACATTTTTTTTGACATTGAAGAAGAGCAAATCAGACTCAAAGAATCTCGCTTGAGAAAGGTCTAGAAAAGGTGGAATTATATACTTTACACTGCATTCGGAATTTTTACAACTACTTTTGTCGGTACACGCATTTAATTAAAATTAAAACTTCCTTTTTTTCCCACCACTTATAGGGCGGCTCCCGGTACAGCTCTGGATGGAAAGACTAAGAAAGCTGTCACTGGTTGCCAGTCTTCTCTTCTATTAGAATGATAAGTTCTAATTTCTAAATCCACGCACAAAAAGTAAGAAAATGGTAATTAACTAGGTAACTCTTATGAATTATAAACCTGCAGAGCTTTTAATGGCTTTCAAATGGAAAATAAAAGTCAATCTGATATCAAGCACAGGCCCATATCAGATGCCATCAAGCAGAATGAGTTGGTCCAGACATGTGATTCCAAAGTTGGAACAGCCTGAAGTTTCATACTTGCATTAATAAAGTGGAAAACTTTAATGAGGTATAGTTGCATTTCTGTAAAATGAAACATGCCAACGGCTAATAACATAATCAGATGACCATTTCTTGAACATAGCCAACTAGTAAAAATTCAACGTAGGGTAAAAAAATGAAAATAATGCTCAGTACCGATTCATACAGCTACTGCATTCGACTTGGTAATCACAATCACCTTCTTTTTTAATTTTTTGCAAGAAAATGTCATATGCTACAGACTATTCAAAGTAGAATTGTTCATGCGTATTTCGATAATTTCAACGTAGAAATGTCATAAGCTTATGGTCTAGCAAACTAGCATTATGCGTTTTTCCTTTTGTTAACAAGAAGATTCTGATGAGCAATGTGGTTCAAAAAATAAGGATTTAAATTCTGAGGTCTTTCAACAAAGTAAGCTAGCATGTTTTTTCCCGAAATATGTGTCTTTTATTTCTACATTTGTTTGATGTGAATGTGATGTTTTTGTTTTCCTGAGCCTAGTCTTGGTTGTCTCTGAGTTTGAACTCTAAACTTTTGATATTGTTTTGTCCTTGTCTAGTGGTTCCAATGTCGCTATCAGTATTATGTTGTGTAGATCTGTTTCTCCGATTCATTGAGTATATAATATAAGTCTCACTAATGAAATGATCATGAAACAAAGTGATCAACATTGCCTTCTCTTACTCAGCTGACGTTTCCCATTTGCAAGATGGCTTCAAGCAGTACTCCAAGTCCTGTTGCCAAAGAGGATCTGACGTTGGTGCAGAATGAAAAGTTGAGCAGATGGCAAAACTTGAAGATATTGATGAATTTCAGTTGATTTTGAATAAAATCACTGTGCCGTTGGTTTGGGCTCCAATTAAACTTGCTAAGAATGATGGGAATGTGATCGTAGAAAAGTTTCAGTATATGGAGATGACATGTTCTGATGAAATTTTTTGCTTGAGAAGGATTGCAAGTTTGATGGTAATGTCAGGGTATGCTAAGGAAATCTGTAAAGTTTACGGTAGCGTGCGGATGAGTGTGATGGATAAAAACTTGGGGATGGTCGGGGTTGAGGAGTTGAACTTTGGTGATTCGAGCGAATGGACAAAGGAATGGAGACAGATGCTAAAAAAAGTCGTTCGGTCGATTTTGTTAGGAGAGCAGGAACTTTTTGAACTAGTCTTTGCTTCGTGTGATTCAGTCAAGGGGATGTGTTTTAGTCAGGCATCAGAAGACTACGTGTTGCTGTTACTGAGATATGCCAAGGTACTCGCTACTAGACGCACATCTTTTGATATGTTACTACAGGTACTGGACATATATGAAGCTTTGTCAACTGAGCTTCCTCATTTGAAAGATTTGTTTAGTAATAGTGAGTCAGGCGTGCTGTGTGCGTTGAGGCTGGTGAAGTGCTAGCAGATTTAGGCCTGACTTTTAAACGCGCGTTTCATGAAGTAGAGATGAAACTTCAAGGTGGAGTTGGTAGTGAGGCAAATAAAACTCTTGTTCCAAATGTAGAAATTTATCCCATGACTAGTAATCTTATGAATTTTCTGAAAGGATTGTTGGATTACAGAAACACTGTCGACCACTTATTAGACGACGAAGTGGGGAGTAATCGCGAGGACTATACCATGTCTCCTATTGGAATAATTTTGGTGCGGTTGACATCACATTTGGAAACTCAATGCGATGTAATATCCAAACTGTACAGTGATAAAGCCTTGAGTTATATATTTCTGATGAACAATATAAGCTACATGTTATCTCAAGTTGAGAGATCAGGGCTCAGACAACTTTTTGGCGAATTCGGAAGACCATTCGCATAAGTCTATTAGCGACATATGCAAAAAATTACTTTCTCAAGGCAGGTTGGTATAATACCCTTTCATTTTTGAAAGTTATTGATAGTTCTGGTGGCAGCAGTTCCTCTGAAGTATCCATATCAGTTATGGAAGAAAGGTTAAAGAGTTTCAACACTTTGTTTGAAGATCTATACAAAACTCAAACAGGTTGGGAAATCCGCAATCCTTACTGGAGGGATGTATTGCACCTTGAGATATCAATGAATGTGCTTCATTCATACCAGGAGTTTCTTGATCAGTTTCAGGATGAACTCCAAGGTTCGGAACACTTGAAATACTCGGTCGAAGAATTGAAGAGTTTCACACGCTATTTCTTTCAGTGTTCCCCGTCAAATTCAGAAATGATAGGCAAAAAGCGTATATTCTGCAGTCTTTATAAACATACAAACTCATATGTGTGTGTTATGATCGTGTACTCGAACATCACTTGAAAAACTCATCTTTAAGTTTCATTGGAGTTTCTGCTTTTAGAGTACAGAAATTGAACCGAGCGGTTCGCTATTCAAACATAAAAACAAACCGAATCAATTTTCCAAATCGAGCCAAGCCGTTAATTACAAAACGAGTAAGTAAAGCGCGGCAGACGAGTCAATTTCCCTCAGTCGTCTACCGATCGAAACTCCGTTGACTCGATTTCACTTCTTCTCGTATCGTTAGGGTTTCCAGCGACTCCGATGGACGATCCATCCACCGCTAACAAGCACAACGATTCGGCTTTGCCCCTGTCTGAACCGGCTAAGTTCTTAGTCAATTTACCATCACGTGGACTCTTCTCCTCCAACGCCATCTCGTCCAATCAGGTACGTATCTTTACTCGTCTTGGACTTCGGTTATTGCACTATTCCATTTTTTAGGACGCTCGTGCAATTCTTTTGTGAAAGTTGGAATCTTTGGTACTTCGCATTTGTTTTGTTGAATAATGGTTTGATTTGAATGATTTGGAATTAGGGTTTTTGTTTTAAGTGCAGGATATGAGTAGTGGTTTATCTATTTAGTCTGATGTGAACTGAAATAACTGGACTTTTATATATTTAGAATACACTTTGTATCAGTGTTCCAAGGGGATTTAGTGTAGATTGTTCGAGATGAATTCCGTTTTTCATTCTTAGACATTTGGCCTGTTGAACTTTTTATTGTCTGGTAGTAGAAGGCGGCTGTTCTTGTGTCAGAAGTTTGAGTATTTCGCAAGTGTTAGCATCAGTTGTCCTTACTAAATTTAGTTGAGCCTGTTTAGTACTCCATTTATTCCGGATTGGTCTAATATGATAGCATGTGATTATGCTTTTACTTTTGCAAACAATTCACGAGGATTGGTTTACACAAAGCTAATTATTCAAGTTAATGGGGTGGCCTTTTTCTTTGATGTATATTCCCGCAGTCTTTTACATACAAATAAAACACATTTTTTGCATCTTAAAGCTTCTTGCTGGAGTATATATGTTTAGCATGTAAGATACGTTTTTCCTCCAGTTTTTGCTCGCTTAATTCCAATGATCACTTTATCTTAATGTTTATGGCAGGGAACTCTTCGTGTTTATGTTTGCGAGCACGATACTGACCCACCAGGTTTGTGAAAAACAAAACTGATTGTATTTCAAGTCCGATGTCTCGATATGTGATATCTTACTATTTAGCTTCATGTTTCAGAGGAGCAAGTGATCAAGACAGACCAAACAAATATCTTGATTAGATCTTTGACATTGAAGAAGAACAAATCAGACTCAAAAAGTCCGGCTCAAAGTTCTAAAAAAAGGTGGAGTTTTTGATATTAATATATCTAGTTTCTATGCAATTGGATTTTTTTGACTACTTAGTCTGTAGAGGCATTTGATAAAAATTAAAGTTTGCCTATGTTGTTCTCCACCACTTTTAGGGCGGCTCCTGATACAGCTTTGGATGGGAGGACTAAGAAAGCTGTCACCGGTTGCCAGTCTTCTAGTAGGCATGGTAAGTTTTAAATGCTTGGCCAAATTTAAGAAAATTTTGCTTAGCTATGTAAATCTTATATATGTACTGACAGCTTATACGATGCATTTTAATCTTGCAGAGGCTTTAAATTCTGGCACCCCTATTAGAGAGTACCATAACTTGACTGTAGAGAGACTGCGGGGTCTTTTGAAAGACAGGGGCCTCTCAGTAAGGGGGAAGAAGGTTTGTTCTCTTACGAGTGATTTTTGACATATATTCCCTATGTTTTCCTACTTGTAATTCATTGAAGGTGGTCCTTGCAGGATGAATTAATTACAAGACTGAGAGAGGCCGATAACTAGAGATGGTATAGATACTAAGGTCGCTAGTGGGTCATTGTTGTCTGTTTGCGCAATGTCATGTTCTTCAACCATTTTGTTTTGCCATTCAGCAATTCAACTGTCCGTTGGCAGCAGTAAAAGTTATTTTTAAACCTCAGTGCCTTGCACAATGAGCATCGTTTTCAGTTTCAGCTTAGTACATTAAGTTGTGTTATTACTGCTTTCTCTTCTTAGCAAGTGGGATTGTATGACTTCTAAACAGACCATATTATCACTTTAAACCATATTCCATGACATTATCAACAAACATATTCTTTGAACTCGTAGAGATTTCTTTTGTTAGATTCATTCCTAGAGTTGTGTGACCCTTTATTGAGTAAATTTTTTTTTGGAATTTTTTTGGATTTTAAACATAGTTATTTCACTACTTCATAAAAGATTACTATTTTAAACACTACTTGATTCCTCTAGTCAGTATATTAATGGATAATAAAAATGTTCGAAAATAATCTTTTAAAGAATATAACTTTGATTTTCTAAAGTTAGTGTGTCGATTCGAATCTTAGTTTGAAACAAAACACAATAAGAACACGAGTAATGCTCTTCTAAGACTCTTACTACTGAAACATCTATCATGACCGTTGATTGGGTTTGCTTTTGGGTCTAGATTATGCCACATAGGAGGTGAGAGAACAAAAGCAGCAATTTCTCTCACTTTCGATTTCGAATTTCTCTCACCTCCACGTGTCACAATCTGAACCCAAAAGCAAATCCAATCAACAGACATGATGGAGGTCTCAGGGTCTCACCCAACAGTAAATCTCAAAAAAGCATTACTCATAAGAACACAATGTAAATAAAATAATTGATAACTACAGGGGTTGAATTGAAATTTGAAAAAAATAAGAATGAATCGCCTCCGCAGAGAGCATTGGGAAGTCCACAAAACCCAACCAATCGCTCGTCGTATTCTCATCGGACGATTTCGGAGCGAACGAGGACAGAGAGTAACATGGCGAATATTGAGGATGTCCCTTCAGTGGATCTGATGACAGAGCTTCTCCGTCGTATGAAATGCGCTTCCAAGCCCGACAAGCGGTTGATTCTGATCGGTGAGTCCTTTCGTTTGTCTTTCTATTTTGGTTTAAATCGTGTTCTGAGTGATGTTCTTTACTCGGTCAACGACGCATTTCTAGCTTTTTTTATTATAGATCAGTGCACTGGTTGATATAGAGTGGATTTTGTTTGTTGTTTGTATGGATTTGACATTCATGTGGTTTAGTATTCAGTGTGTGAGCATAGTTTATATGTAGTATTCCTCTGCGGATGATGCGAAAAATAAGGTTTAAGTTTTTAGCATAAAATGACGCCTTTTATGTTATTAATCTCACCATGCAATTGCTTGGCTAATCTGTATCTTGTGCATAAGTAGATAATGAGATGGTTATAATTTTTTTGTTGTGTTTGATAATTTTTGAATTTGATTGGTTATAGGCCCACCTGGATCGGGTAAAGGTACACAATCTCCTATAATTAAGGATGAGTACTGTTTATGCCACCTGGCGACGGGTGACATGTTGAGAGCTGCTGTCGCTGCCAAGACTCCTCTTGGTGTAAAAGCTAAGGAAACAATGGAGAAGGTTGGTGTTAGTGTTATTGTAATTTGGATTGTTGTTTCAATGGTTTGTATTTCAGGCGGCTGGATTGATGGGTTTTGGTTTGTTTTATTTTGTAGGGGGAACTTGTATCTGATGATTTGGTTGTTGGCATTATTGACGAGGCTTTGAAAAAGCCGTCTTGCCAAAAAGGATTTATTCTTGATGGTTTCCCAAGGACTGTTACCCAGGCTGAGAAGGTATTACTTCTAGTCCATTTGAGTAGATATGTATGACTATTCGGCTCTCTAAATTGTTCTTTAATATAAATTCTGTTATGAAAGATCGGCAGCCGGTAAAAGCGTGGGTATAATACTTTTTGATTAATGTTTGCTGAGTATGGGTGTTCAACTTTACTGATATATTATGTGTTTATCAGCTTGACGAAATGCTGGAAAAGCGAGGCGTTAAAGTTGACAAAGTTCTTAACTTTGCCATTGATGATGCAATCTTGGAGGAGAGAATAACTGGCCGCTGGATTCATCCAGCAAGCGGTAGGAGTTACCACACTAAATTTGCACCACCGAAGACTCCCGGAATTGATGATGTAAGACTTTTTGTAGCTTATGTGATAGCAGAAGTTTGTATCAACTATTGTTTTACGTGTTACTGATAATCTTTCAAAGTTATGCTGGCCGCTGGGTAGTATTAGTGGAATTCACTGTTTTTTTTCTATTTGGGTCGGATATTTATTAAATCCTATGTTTTACCTTTCACACCAGATCACTGGAGAACCATTGATCCAAAGGAAAGATGACACTGCAGCTGTTCTCAAGTCAAGGTTAGAGGCCTTCCACAAGCAAACTGAACCGGTGAGCGATTTTAATCTGTTTCTTTCAATTCGTCAAAATTGGAATACATTGAGGGACCTTATCTCTGTGATTTGTTGATGTGTTACATTTGTATGCTTCACCAGTACAAAAAAACATAAAGAGCATATACTTCGCTATCATATGCCAATAACCACAGGCTTTACAGATCCGATGTGTTTATAAAGCTCTTTCAAGCTAATATTTTCCATCTTAAACCACAGGTTATTGACTACTACTCCAAGAAGGGTGTGGTTGCACAGCTTCCTGCTGAGAAACCTCTGAAAGAAGTCACTTCCGAAGTTCAGAAAGTACTAGCTTCCTGAAAGGCCACCTCCCTAGCATTCTAGAAACGCGTCACTACTCTTTCTTTCTAGTCATTTTGTTCACTAAAATCAACTCCGAGCTTTGATTCAAGCTGAAAGGTTTACTTTACTAGGTTTTGTTTTGCTGAAAACTCTTTGCTTCTGGCTAGCTACTGTCACCTAACCAGTTTTGTATCAGCGAAGATTTTCGTTCTCATGTTACCATAGACACAGCGTTGTCTTCTATTTCTTTTATATCAATGGTTCACTTCTGAATTTATTTAACTAGTTCCAAAAAGACCAATCAAATTACATTTCTGAGTTCTTTTAAATTATGTTTTATGTCTATATTCGAAACAAACTTAAATGACATACCAAAAAAGTGTATTGCAAAATCTTGAAAGAGGTTTGTGTGGATGCTATATAAACATTTACAATTCATCACCATTGAAATAATCAAATCCATTAAGTCAATCTAGAGTTTCTTGAATTTTCAAAGATTTGGCAGAAGCTTTCAATTCAAGTATCTTGACAACATTTATCAATTTATGCAGTCAAATCAAGTGCTGCAATGACGATTTGCAGCGATCTAAAATTAATTAGTTTAATAAAGAGTTCATAATTATAAAAATAATATCAAATGATATTATTTTTATGCTCGCAACAAATAACAGTATTGGATTGAATCGGTATGTAATGAGCTTTTAGGCTCAGGCTCACTAACATTCTTATAAAAAGGAGCGGTAGATCTGCGATTTCAAATTCCACACAAAAAATAAATATCTAATAAATTATAAAATAAAATAAAAGAGTGATAAAAGACGAAGCGAGTGAGAAAAGAGAGCTTCTTCATCTCATTCTTCACCGCGTCCCGAAGACTTTCCGTTGACCGATCTCGTCTCTCTAAAACTCGTCTCCATTTCTCAATCGACTATCAATCGTCGATTTCGCGTCCCTCGGCGCTCTAAATGGTTGTGTGAATTTGATTTTGAAGAAGAGGATTTGTTGTAGACATGATTAGTGTTAGGGTTTTGGATAATTGGGATCGGCTTGTTAGAGCTACGTTGAAGAGAGAGCAGTTGAGGACTGCTGGTGGTGGACATGATAGAGCTCCTAGCGGGATTGCTGGCTCTGTTCCGGCTTCTTTGACGAGGAGTACTAATATAGATTTGATTTTACAGGCTGCTGATCAGATTCAAGATGAGGACCCTAATGTTGCGAGAATTCGTGAGTTCTTTATTTCTTGATGTGGATAGTTTTGATTTTTTTTCATTTCTGATGTTTGTATCTTTAAAGATTGTATTTTTGGCTGTTTATTAATCATTATTTTTGCACATACCTTTTACTTATTATGAATCTTAGTGAAAGGAATGTACTGATGAAGCTTGTCTGTGGTGTAGTGTCACTCAGAGACATTAGTTCTCTGTTAGTTTGATGTATTATTTGGTTAGCTTGCGTAAGGAGTGTGCTAAATCATGCAAGCTTGCATTCAGTTTGTGAACAGGCATATACTATGGCTCAGAATCTGGACCCTACCAGTGATGGCAGGGGAGTTCTGCAATTTAAAACTGGGTTGATGTCTGTGATTAAGGTATGCATAAGTTCAGGTTACTCATGGGAATAAATGTTAGTGTCAATGAATTGTGAAATTCTTTTTACAGCAAAAACTCGCGAAAAAGGATGGTGCGCCAATTGACCGGAATCGAGACGTGGAACGCCTATTGAAATTTTATCAGCAGTATAAGAAACGACATAAAGTTGATGATATCCAAAAGGAGGAACTAAGATTGCAGGAGACAGGGACTTTTAGTACCAATTTGGGAGAGTACGTGTACTTTCTGGTGTTTTCCGTTTGTGATTTTTCATGCATCCTAGTTGTTAACTGATCAGAGGAGACATATAATTTTCATCAATTTAAGGAAAAATGGAACATTAGCTCATCTCGGAATATTAAATGTGGGGGTTGTTAATAGTCATTCTGTAACAATATTTTCCTTTCAGGTTGGAGCTCTCTGACATGAAAAAGACTTTTGCTACTCTGAGGGCCTTGATTGAGGTCATGGAAGCACTGAGCAAAGATGCAGCCCCAGAAGTTGGAAGATTGATCAAGGAGGAGGTAAAGTGTTGGCTTATTTTACTTTTTTAATTCACTGATGGTTAGCATTATACAATGGCCATAAATAATGGCTTGTTGATTGTAGTATAAGATTTTATAAGCTGAACCTAGAAATTCTGACACTTTTTATTGAGTTCGTTTCTCACATTCATAAGCACCCAAAAATTGATACGGTTGTGTGTGACACAGTCATCTTTATTTCCATCGAGTTTAATTGAAGAAGTATGTTTTATCTATCTTGTATCCATATCCAAAATAATTTATAGACGATGAATTCATAGATGGGCGGAAAAGAAACAAAAACTAACAATCATATCCGTCTTGTATTGATTGCTGATCTTGTTGCAATGTTTTTCAGTTGAAAAAAATTAAAAGGGCCGACGGGGAGCTCATACCTTACAACATTGTACCACTTGATGCTCCATCAATAACTAATGCCATTGGAGTTTTCCCTGAGGTATATGGTTGATCGACAGGTTTGTTATAAGCTACGAAATATACATACTTTGAAAGACTATAGTTAAATATGACATTGTCTCCTGTCATGGTTAACCGTCTCCCTTCAGCATGTGCATTATTAAAATAAAAGCTGATGGAATACAAAAATATACCGTTAATGTTGTAGTAAATAGAATCTACGGCGAGGCGAAATTTATCAATGCAGTAGTTAAAAGCATAAAGAAGCTTCCAAGCTCGAAATGCCCGATGAGAATTGTAATGGTCTGCAACAGTGAATCCCTCTCTAACCATGCATTATATGTTTCCAGGTTAGAAGTGCAATATCTGCGATCAAGTATGCCGACAATTTCCCCAAACTAGCTGATGATTTTGAAATCCCGGGGCAGCGAGATCCAGATATGTTTGATCTCTTGGAATGTGTTTTTGGTTTTCAGGTCTGCGATGCTTTCTAGTTTTTTCATTGATGCCTTGTTATTGTTAATGCAAGATGAATTAATCAACTAATTTTTTAAGTGTTGCAAACCTTCTGGTATATTGTCTTTTCATAGCAAAAAACACAGCTGCTTGAGTTTGCTCACCCATTATTCTCAATTGTACACCTAATTGTTATGCTCGACAAATATTTATCTTGTGTCAAAATGTGTGGATCTCCCATGAAAAAATGTTATATTGTCTCTGGTTGTTGATCTCTTTCTTCTCATATTGTTGATTCATTTAAATGTCAAAGTTCATTGGGGATAGGTAGATCATTTGGATGGTATTCTGTGATAATAACTATTAACTAGTTCAAATGGTGTCTTGAGCTCAATGTTTATAGATAGATGCACTCATCTCTTACTGTTTTAAGAGGTTTTTTTTGCTTCAGGGAGTTATAATTTACTTTTGATTCTCTTTTTTTCTGTCAAACCACAGCGAGATAATGTCCGCAACCAACGTGAACACGTTGTGCTCTTGATAGCAAATGCACAGACTAGACTTGAGATACCGACTGGAGCTGCTCCTGTAAGTTCATACTTCATATAGATACATAAAGCATGCTTATTTGTGGAGCATGCATTATTTTTATGTATTCCATGCATATGCTTTGATTCAAAGCTCTTAATCAATGTTTTAGTTACTGGTATTAATTATCTGACATCCTTGGCCTTAAACTTATATTTCATTTGAAATGCCGATTTTGCTCACCATGATGATTATTGATACATCAAAACTCAATGGCTTCTCCATGTTTTTTTATTTTGTTTTACAGAAAATTGATGAGAAGGCTATAAATGAAGTTTTCTTGAAGGTTCTTGATAATTACATGAAGTGGTGCAAATATTTGCGGAAACGTCTAGCATGGAACAGGTTACCGTTTCACATGATAATTTCTTGAGTAAAGTTCTACTAAGTTCTCAGCAATCTTTAATTTCTTTTCTTAACATAATTCATTGCAGTAATGAAGCTATAAACAAAGACCGTAAGCTATTCTTAATTGCATTATATTTTTGCATATGGGGGGAGGCTGCAAATGTTCGTTTCATTCCAGAGTGTCTATGCTATATTTTTCACAATGTAAGTCTCCTTTGATGGATATTATTGTTTGGCATATTTCTGATTGTCAACTTCGTTGCTTGTTTAAAGGAGTAAATGGATTTATGATTGAACAATTGTGAGAAATACATGGTAATTTGCGGTTGCAGATTTATGAAATTGTACAGACTACAGAACACGTGCTTGTTTTGCTATACTACTGGTCTATTTGAGTGTTAATGCTTCTGTGATTTGAGTGTTAATGCTGCTTTGGGTTTGTATCTAGATGGCAAAGGAGTTGGATGCTATACTGGATCATGGTGAAGCGAATCCGGCTGCTAGCTGTTTAAGCCAAAATGGTTCAATCTCATTCCTTGATCAAGTCATCTCTCCGATTTACAAAACAATGGCAAAGGTTAGTTTGTCTTTATTCTTTATCACAATATCCAAGTGGATAGGTTGAGAAGTGGTCCAACGTATCCTGTTATGAAATTATCTAAATCCATTCTGTGTTTCTAGGTTTCCTTTTTCTGTATTGCCATTCATGATAAGATATGCTCTCTTGCATCGATTACAGTCACTAGCCATGTGCTGTTCATATATACTAGTAAATAGTTAAGAAACTGGGCAGTGGCTGTCTTAACTTTGTTGCAGATGAGGCATTGTGTGGAACTCGTCCATTGTTTTGCTAATGTATGCACATAAGAATTTGGATAAGATATTAACTTAAAAAAGTGGCGGTGCTTAAAGCAGAATAGTGTCACACAGTTCACAATTGAAATTGTGCACTTTATTTTCTTGTAAATGTATTTATGCACATGCTTATTTAAAGGTGCGGTAGGTTTGATAACGATTTCTTGTTATGCAGGAAGCTGCTAATAATGACAATGGAAAAGCTGCACATTCAAAATGGCGAAATTATGATGATTTTAATGAATACTTTTGGTGATATTCGAGACGTCATCTGAGTGATATGTAGTATTTCTATTTTTCAGCAGTGTGAATTAACAGACTTAATGGTTGGTGTTTGTCTTTTAGGTCGCCTGCTTGCTTTGAGTTGGGGTGGCCCATGAAGAAGGAATCAAAGTTTCTTAGAGAGCCTGTTAAAGGGAAAAGGGTCAGTTATAATAGATGACTTTCAATTACATTATTCCGCATCTTTCTTGGGCAATGTAATGAAATTAACTGAATTGAGGTCTGAGCCTTGGTTTTTTCTTTCATTTTTTCTACCTGGATATATTTGTATGCAACGGAACAGATTAGCCTGCTAGCTTAGTAGATGATTGTGGCCACTGTTATTGCAAAGTGTTTTCTGTATAGTTCTTAAATTGAAAAAATGTTAAATTCTTTTGTTTAGACGTGATAAAACTTTTATTCAGGTATGCAATTTCATATAATTTTGAATGTTTGAATTTGCAAATATTAATTGATGATGCCCTTAGTTGCAATGAACTTCCCGTTGTTGGCTTCTATTGAATGCTCAATTTGAATATTAGTAAAATAATTTGTTTAGTAGATGCTGTTACTCATATGGAATTTCAATATGTATCTCATGTTATCACCTTTTCTTTCAAATTGACAGACTGGTAAAAGCACTTTTGTTGAGCACAGGACATTTCTTCACTTGTACAGAAGTTTCCATCGCTTGTGGATCTTTCTGGCCATAATGTTTCAGGTGAATTTTCTCATGTACCTTATCTCATTGGTATTCACCAATATTATTTCCTAATACTGATTACCTTTTATCACACAGGGTTTGGCAATTATTGCTTTCAATCATGGCGATCTTAACCTCAATACTTTTAAGACGTTGCTGAGTATTGCACCAACATTTGCTGTGATGAACTTCATAGAAAGTAGGATTGACTTTTGTAACACATGCTTAGTAAAAGTAGTGATTTTCTGATTGGTTCTGTGGTTTATAGTTTACACTGTGACAAACCCTCTCTGTCTCTTGTTACAGGTTTTTTAGATGTCATGCTGATGTTTGGTGCTTATACAACTGCAAGAGCAATGGCTATATCGAGGCTGGTTATCAAATTTCTGTGGTGGGGTCTGAGCGCTGCATTTGTAATATATTGGTATCTGTAAGTCTTTCGATCGAAGTCTTTATATAAGTGTGCTTAGTATTTTGGTTTCTATACAGACCAATAAAAATCGCTTTGCATAAAAAACTGCAGAAAAGTTCTACAGGAAAGGAATAATCCAAATTCAAACTCGTTCTACTTTCGGATATATATACTTGTCCTGGGATCTTATGTGGGTTGGCGCCTGATTCTCGCATTCTTCTTAAAGATTCCAGCTTGTCATAAGCTCTCCGAGTTGTCCGACCAGTCCTTCTTTCAATTTTTCAAATGGATTTACCAGGTCTATGCTGAGGCTATTTAATGACATTTATGTTAGGTTGTACGATTGACGACTTATCTAATTTTAATGCATCTTTTTCAGGAGAGGTACTTTGTTGGCCGAGGCCTGTATGAAAGGACCAGCGATTATTGCAGGTTTGCCTAAATAATGTGATTTCGATTTTATTGGATGATTAATAGAACTTAAGAGCGGTGAATTATTGCATTTTTGCAGCTTTATTTTAAAATAAAAATGAGATGTGGTTTACAGATGTTTGCAGTGAAGGAAGATGTGAATTCTTATCAACTATCTTCTTATTTGGTGATTATAAAATTTGTTTTGGGCATTTAGCTAAATGAGTATATTTGGTCCTATGGTTCATAAGTCAGTTTTGAAATTCAAGTTATGTCTACTTGAGAGTATAATTTTGATGGTTTTGTATATGGATTGACTAATCTGATAGGACTTGGCTTCATATTTTAACACGTTGATTAATTAGCATGTTCTAGTCTTCTCCCAACCTCTACCACTCTCAAAGTTATTTTGGAAAGATACTATCTAATAAATAGCATACTCAGCCTGTGGACTATTCAGTAGTCTCTTGTTTCCGCAGATAGTACTTTTAATTTTTGAGGATTTATTAATGGACAAGATAAAACAACTGCTATAGCAGCCATGAACAAGCCATGGTTAGTGCCCTACATAAAATGAAGGCTAAACCATAAGCGGTCTGCCAACTGCTACAGTGCCCATGATCTCGAATATCAAATAGTTATTACAGTTATCAGGTCACACATACCGACAACAATGCTTAATGAGGATGGATAGATAGTTTAGCATCATATGAGAATCATGATTCTGTTAGTCCTATCACAGTTCAACGTAATTGTAGGGCTAAATGATAATTTTTTAATTAATTTTTGCGGAGTGATAAAAATTATCAATTAATATCTCAATGCTTTCTTAGAATTAACATGTACTGTCTTAAGAATTCCTTCCAGCCAATAGAAATCTTATCTTATTTGTTTTCTGGGATTGGTTTGATTTCTGCTCTTTTATTTGTTAGATATGTGTTGTTCTGGCTGGTGATCTTTGCATCCAAGTTTACGTTTGCTTACTTTCTTCAGGTAATTAATACTCTTTATTAGATTTTCTCATTTTGTTTTTATACATACCGTTTTCTGTTTCCCTTAGATCTCATCGATTTTGCAGATCAGACCACTTGTAACCCCCACTAATATCATAGTGAATCTTCAGTATCTGGAGTATTCGTGGCATGATTTTGTCTCAAAGAGTATGTACCTGGTTTCCAGTATCAGCATCATTTAATTCATGTCTAAAACAGCTTACTCTTGGGTAGATTTCTATGACTGTATTATATATGTCAATGGGTAGAATAAACCTTTGGAACACAACTCAGAAACGCTGGTTAGTGGAAAGATATATATATATATATATATACCAATCACAACTTGGATAATGTACTGTATGCTAATGTTAATTGGATGTAAGGGAGTGCTCCTTGCCATTGATTGTAGCCGCTGATTCTTGAAGAGTTGGCCTATGCATTATTAAGCTAATGCTTGTTCTTGTGGCAGACAACCACAACGTTTTGACCTTGATAAGCTTATGGGCTCCTGTTGTTGCTGTGAGTATCTTACCTACTATTTCATTTCCGAATCCTTTAATAAGCATATGTATTATTAGGTGGCTTTAGATGCATGTTTCTATGAGCCTGATATTTTTCACCGCTTACATAAAAAGAGTCATTGTGGAAAAGGTAACAAGCTCAAAACTGATAACTGTGGTATAACTCTAATTATTATAACACACTTGGTTGCTTCTGTAAAATTTATACCAAAACATGGTTTTAGCATGCTTTTATGTTTTGGACCACTTAAATGTTTTCTTTTGCAACTTGGTTAACCAAAAGCTTCGCTAAAGGAATAGAGAACACAACATTTGTTATTTGTGTTGACGAAACCAGTTCCAGAGCTGTTAAAATTTAACCTTTCTCCTTATGTCATCATTCTAGATTTACATCATGGACATTCATATATGGTACACTCTCTTATCTGCAATAGTTGGTGGTGTGATGGGTGCTAGAGCTCGACTGGGTGAGGTATGTTGGTCACATTTGGTAAAATACTGATTAAAATAAGGTTCTGCACATGCAATGTTGTCTATTTCTGGTGGCAGATACGCTCACTTGAAATGGTCCATAAACGCTTCGAAAGTTTCCCGGAAGCCTTTGTCAAGAACCTCGTGTCTCCCCTTACCAAAAGGTAACGCCGTCCCAAATGTGCGTCATTTTCTTTGTGCCTGTTATGGTGATTGGAATTTCTCATCATTTTCCACGTTAACCCTAAATAAGTGCTTGTTCATTTCATATATGCTCTCTTGGAATTTGAATGCCATGCCATAATAAAGATTTATTTCTCCCCTTTTGAATATTGCTTAATAAATTAGGCTCATCCATCTTACCAAGAAATCTACTAATTGTGGTTGAACCTTCAGCTAATTTTTACCGCAGAAAGGTTTCAGTTGTCTGTAGTTAGAAATTAAAATGGCTAGCATGTTTACTTGAAATGAGTGTCTGTTCCTTTTTTTCTACAGGTTGCCTGTGAACAGTCAATCATCACAGGTTAGTTCTTGTATACAACTCGTACTTACTTTTGACAACAATGTTCTGTACATTACAGTGCTCTTTACTTTTGTCTGTACTTTTCATACTAGAATACCTGACATTTGATATTTAAGCTTATGATATTTGTAGTAGTAATATTAACCAGTGCTGCAATATTTGGCTTCCTTGTCCCGCGGGTTTTTAAACCAAGGTATTTGATACCCTTCTTCTTAATATCTTGTCATGCTCATCTTTCAGACAGCAGTTGATGATCCCAAATCAAATGCTGCAATATTTTCTCCATTTTGGAATGAAATTATCAAAAGTCTCCGCGAAGAAGATTATATAAGCAATCGGTGTGTACCTGCACCTCTTTCTTAGTATTTTCATCGTCATCCTTTTACAAAATTGTGAGTTTCTTGTTTGTATTAATATTTTAGGGAAATGGACTTGCTTTATATGCCTAGCAACACTGGATTTTTAAGATTAGTTCAGTGGCCCTTATTCCTTCTAAGCAGCAAGGTTAGATTGAAGTCTATTTTTTCTATCTTCTAAATGATAATAATAAATATCTGAGCTCTCTAACTCATGTGTTCACAGATCTTACTGGCGGTAGATTTAGCAGTGGATTGCAAAGATACTCAAGCAGATTTGTGGAGTCGCATATCAAAAGATGAATACATGGCACATGCTGTGAAAGAATGCTTCTACAGTGTTGAAAAAATTCTGTTTTCTCTTGTTGAAGGTGAAGGGAGACTTTGGTAAGCGCGGGTTCTTCGGTGCTTTTTTGCTTTATTGCAATTGATTCTGACTGCTTCTGTCTCTATTATTTTATCTTTGCCAACATGTATATGAAAGGGTTGAGAGGATATACAAAGAGATACACAGTAGTCTACAGGATGGATCACTCGTTGTGACTTTGAACTTAAAGAAGCTTCAACTCGTCTTGTCAAGATTCACGGCACTTACTGGACTTTTGGTAACGAATTCATGTTACATATTAACGAAGTTTCAGATTCTTAGCATCTCCTTTGTGTTCATATTGTCTTGATTGCTCTAATGATATTATGTTGCTAAAATATTTGTTACAGATTAGGAATGAAACTCCTGATCTTGCCAAGGGTGTTGCAAAATCGGTTTATGATTTTTATGAAGTTGTTACACATGATCTGCTTTCTAATGATTTAAGGTATGTTTACAACTGCCATCTGTCGGTATGATTTGTTTGTGGCAAATAATGTTTCAAACTACTTTACCCCCTGGCAATAATGCACGCAATTGGTTCTTAATTAATGTTCTGGATAAATATTTCAGGGAGCAACTTGATACATGGAATATACTGGCTAAGGCACGGCATGAAGGTCGCTTGTTTTCTAAAATTGAGTGGCCCAAAGACCCTGAAATTGTAGGTTTGCCATTTTTTATGTTTTCTCCTAATGGGCTTTTTCTTTTATTTAATCTATAATTTTGGTATTTGCAGAAGGAACAGATAAAGAGGTTGCATCTTTTGCTTACCGTCAAGGACTCTGCAACAAATATTCCAAAAAATCTTGAAGCTAGAAGGAGACTTGAATTTTTCACCAATTCTTTATTCATGGAGATGCCTGCTGCTAAACCAGTTTGTGAAATGATTCCATTCTGGTACATAATTGGTTACATTTTGTGCCTATTTTATAGTTAGAAACAAACAAGTAAAACAATTTTCTTTTTGGTATACCAGCGTATTTACCCCATACTACAGTGAGACTGTCTTGTACAGCTCATCTGAACTACGCATGGAAAACGAAGATGGCATATCTATTCTTTTCTATCTTCAGAAAATATTTCCAGGTACTTTTCTCTCATTACCCATCTTTATTTCTTTTTACTTCTGTAAACTTCATTTTTTATTCGTCAATTTGTGAACATGTCAGTTTTAAAATGAAGGAAAATGAGTTAGTGTGTCTATTTCATTATATTTTTCTCAACGCTGATCCGTGCATGCACGTGACCTTTTGTTGAACTTTTTCATTATATTCATTTAGATGAATGGAGCAATTTTTTGGAGCGGATTGGAAGGGGAGAGTCCACAGGAGATGTTGAACTCCAGGAAAGCTCAAGTGATTCACTGGAGTTAAGATTTTGGGTATCTTATAGGGGTCAGACTCTAGCTAGAACAGGTATCACAAATTGCTCCGGTCAACATTTTGCGTATGCCTGAATATATATATATATTAACATATGTGCATGCAATCTCATCTTGTTTCTGACTATCATAAATGGATGCAGTGCGCGGTATGATGTACTATAGACGAGCGTTGATGTTACAAAGCTATTTAGAAAGAAGATCTCTAGGAGGTAAATTTGTTTCTCATCTGCTTGACACGTTCCTATTTATGATTATTATTATTTTTTGGGAAAAGGGACCCCGTGCTTCACACGGTAAACCTCTTTTGAGCATTTAAACCAAGGGAAGTTTTTACAGTGTTTGGATTTGAACTTGGGATCTTCTCCTAAGTTCTCCTTACCTGCCACTTGGCTGCCCTTTTTAGGTCACACACCATTATATCTCAACACAATATCCTATCTTTTGTAGAGGATGATTTTCGAACTGGTTTTCCCACTACTCAAGGGTTTGAAATGTCACGTGAATCTCGAGCTCAAGCTGATCTTAAGTTTACATACTGTATATCTTGTCAAATATATGGTCAGCAGAAACAGAAGAAGGCACCTGAAGCTGCAGATATTGCTCTTTTGTTGCAAAGGTTATTCTCAACCTCTTTAAATTAAAATAAGCAGTTAGACCAGAATATGTGAAGTTGATTCAGTTCAGTGACTGTCTGTTAACTATCAATTTATTTATTACACTACTGCGCAATGTTGTAGATTGCCTTCGGCAGCAAATTATTCACTTTAAAACTTTCTATAAGATGTCTGAAGTATTAATAGTTATGACAATTTGGATGTCTAAGGTTGTAAATCATTGACAGCTTCACGAGACTGCATTTGTTATGTTTCCTCTGTTCTACCTGCCCTGTGTTGGTTCTTGAAATTTCATTTTTTTGAGATTTCTGATGGTTCAATATTTATGCAACTCTGTTCTCAGAAATGAGGCACTGCGGGTTGCTTTCATACATGTTGATGAAATTGGGGACGCTGAAGGGAAGATTCAAAAGGAGTACTATTCAAAGCTTGTGAAAGCTGATTTGAATGGTAAAGACATGGTAAGTTTCCTAATTTGGCTAATATTTTTTGGAATACGAACATCTTTGAAAACCATGTAGATGAAGAAAAAAATTCCTTGTACCTGGGATGACTAGTCTTATCATGAATGAATTTCTGCTGTTCGTCCAAAAAGAGTAATGGATGCAGAAAAATAAAAATATAATTTGCTGTGCAGGAAATTTTCTCCATCAAGCTTCCCGGCGATCCAAAACTAGGAGAAGGAAAGCCGGAAAATCAAAACCATGCTATAGTTTTCACACGTGGAGAAGCTATACAAACAATTGATATGAATCAGGTAGGTTTTCCATGGCTCTTTGTGGATGCCCTTGTATGTGCATATTCAGTACTATATATCTTTGGTAACACTATTGGTCTCAGGTTGAGGTAAAATCTATTGGGTTAATGTACTTTATGCCGTGTACTTGAAACTATGTCATATGTGAATTGTCAGACACTGCGAATGCATGTTGAAACTATTCTGGGAATTGAACATTAGATGTTGCGTATATCAACATCTTCACATTGTCAAATGAGGATTTCTAAAATAAGAGATCACAATCAGGATTGACATTCAAGTTCAAGATGATAAGAATTGTTTACTTTTTAGGATAACTATTTAGAAGAAGCAATGAAAATGAGAAATCTTTTGGAAGAATTCCGAGCTGACCATGGGCTTCGACCTCCGACTATTCTTGGAATACGAGAACATGTTTTCACTGGCAGGTATGTTGATATATATATAATATTCCTGACCACTTTTGCTTCACTTATTTTACAATACAGACTGATATTTCTTGTGGTGGCAAATGCATTCAGTGTCTCGTCATTGGCATGGTTTATGTCTAATCAGGAAACAAGCTTTGTGACACTTGGTCAGCGTGTTCTGGCTTACCCTCTCAAGTAAGCAATGTTGTTATTGTTGCCTTTGTTAGATAGTCAGAACTGGGATGCTAAATCTTTTTTACATGTTTGTCACGGGATCATGAGTTATTTATGCCCCAAGTGCTAGGTTGTCCATCCATACTCCATACAATGATCATGCTTTGCTCCTATTGTTCCATCACTTAAGTTTCAAATGCTGTTTTTCTCTCTCTATGTGGCCCAGGCCACTAGGTCTAATGAGTTTCAAGATTTGATAGTACTCTTTATTTTGTTTCTCAAAATATTCCGCTACACATGATGCACTGATCATTGCATTACTATGTAAAGCTCGCGTTTCTCGATATTAGACTGGAGTTCAATCTGTGCTTCACCATTGCATTAGAGGGACACTGATTGCTGCCTTTCTATTTTATACCACCACCAAAATTGAAATTTCTTTTGGTCTCACTCTCAGTTATAATAACCTAATGATACTCGACTCTCTAACATATTTTAATATTCGCATTTATGAGGTACTATTGAAACTAATTATTTTGAACAAATTAGTTAATCTTTATCGATTTAACTTGTGAGTTATGGTTAGGGAAAAATAGAGTTTTATGGGTGGTTTTTAGCAAAAATAAGGTGCTTAAATATGATGCACTAACGGCTGGTGGTTCCTGGGAAAAAAGGTGTAACGGCAGGGTGGTTTCTGGGAAGAAATTATTTTAAAGGTGGTTTTGGGGAAAAGGCGTATTTTATGGGTGGTTTGGGGAATTAACCCTAATTGTTAAGCTAGTTGTAAATCATGAATTCTATTGCGCTTTTCATCTACTATGTATTATACAAAATATTATTGGCTTGTTTAATTAACAAGTGCCATGTTCACAGAGTCCGAATGCATTATGGACATCCTGATGTGTTTGATCGAATATTTCATATATCTCGAGGTGGCATTAGCAAGGCTTCGCGCGTCATCAACATCAGTGAAGATATATATGCTGGTATGTATGATATCTATTGAGGAGCAGAGTGTTTTCTTTGTATTTTTTGTTTGTTCGGTATTGCATAGTAGACTGCATGTTTGGCTTGTTTGGGGCTAAGGCTGACAAATATTTAGAAATTTCTATTAATTATGTTTTGTTGTATATAGTTATGTAGAGGATATATATGCCATTCATAGAATTTGTCAAGGACTGTGTAACCCACAGATTCACAACATAACTGCACTCAAAACTCAAAAGGGCCGAATCTTCATTCCTTGTGCAAGTCGCTACCAATTTTATTGTTGTGCCACTTTTGCAAACCATTATATGAAAACGACATTACATAACTGGTTTGAAAACACATCAGATGTAAAGTTGTTCGCTGAACTGGGTCTAAATGGTATACGCAGGATTCAATTCAACATTGCGTCAGGGTAACATCACTCATCACGAGTATATCCAGGTGTGCAATCTCTTCTAGGTCTTTGATATCAATCTTGCACCATCTTCTTTTCATGTATCACTTAAATTCTCATGCAGGTTGGCAAAGGAAGAGATGTTGGATTAAACCAAATCGCTTTATTCGAGGGAAAAGTTGCGGGTGGGAATGGAGAGCAGGTCCTCAGTAGAGATGTTTATAGGCTTGGACAGCTTTTTGATTTTTTCAGAATGCTATCTTACTTCTTCACGACTGTTGGATACTATGTTTGTACAATGGTATTCAATCTTTTCGTCGCCTAGTTGTTTACTTTCTAGTGGGAATTTGTTGCTGAAGTTTCTTCATTTTCAATTTGATATATTGGTTTTTATTGTGCCCTGCAGATGACCGTGCTTACAGTTTATATCTTTCTATACGGAAGGGCCTACCTGGTAAGAGAACAATTTCTGTTTTCACTATCATCGTTTGTGATATTATGTTTTTCTACTATAAATGTTATGTGGCGGCCATTACTTTAAACTCTATCCGATTAAGTCAGCATTCAGTAGATTAGTTAACAGCAAGATCATATGCAGACCATTCACTAAAGTCAAAATGTTTCTGTATTCAGTCACCACCCTTCTAACTATTTTACTGTTAATCCTTTCCGCTATTTGACACCAAGCGTTCAAACTATGTACATTGACTTGCATCTATATATTTGACTTCTTAAAAGAGGTTAGAAATATTATTTCCTTTTTATCCTCTCATTGATAACTAGAAATGTTTGCCGTATTTGTGAAATTCAGGCTTTCTCGGGTCTTGACTATGGTATATCGCGTGAAGCAAAGCTCTTGGGTAACACAGCGCTAGATGCAGCTCTCAATGCTCAGTTCTTAGTGCAAATTGGAATTTTTACTGCTGTCCCAATGATAATGGGTTTTATTCTAGAACTGGGAGTGTTAAAGGTATTTTTTCTGCTTGTAAACTGACGTTGATGTCATTACATCTGGTCAGTTGCTCGGTGTATGAAGAAAAAACCTCCATATATCTCGTATTTATTGCTGTTATGAACAATGATTTCTTGTGTCATGTTATGTGAGAACTTTTAGCTTTGTAATCAAATACATAGATGAAGGGATTTAATCTCAACTGTTGGATTCGATTAATTTGATTTTTATTTAAATTAAAATAAATTAGTAAAAAAACACGAGGCGGTTGGAGAATGACAGTGATCAATATTAACCATTGGAAAGATAGAAATTAATGGTTGAGATGATGTACTTCAGTCTCACTCTCACATGAATATATTTGTCCTCTTTGAACCTTTTCTATACATACACATTAACTAATCATTTGATATTTGGTCGTTTTACTTCAACTTGTGCAGGCTATTTTTAGCTTCATCACAATGCAACTTCAGTTGTGCTCCGTCTTCTTTACATTCTCCTTAGGGACTAGAACTCACTATTTTGGCCGTACAATTCTTCATGGAGGTGCCAAGGTATTTTTTGTATTATTCTCATAGAGTATTTGAGTATCAGCTTCAAAATATCAACTCCTGACATTTTTGTTGTAATGATATTTACAGTATAGAGCAACAGGTAGAGGCTTCGTCGTTCGCCATATTAAGTTTGCTGATAATTACAGGCTCTATTCGCGGAGTCACTTTGTAAAGGCGTAAGTGATTGTTTCTTCAACGCAATCTCATGTCTTGTCAATTGCTATGCTTTATTGTTTTTTCCTGATGACAAACTTTGCAGGTTTGAAGTGGCACTTCTGCTTATAGTTTACATATCATACGGCTACACGACCGGAGGCACCACATCATTTATCCTGCTCACAATCAGCAGTTGGTTTCTGGTCATCTCGTGGCTCTTTGCTCCATATATCTTCAATCCTTCGGGCTTTGAGTGGCAAAAGTAGGGCCATCTCATTCTATTACTTTCCTCATTACCACTCTATCACGTTGCTATCATTTTCTCTTTCCTAGACTCGAAAGTGTTATATCTGATTTTCTTCTTATCGGATATGCCTTTCATGATTTGATTTATCTCAATTTTCATGCGTTTCAAAGGACTGTGGAGGATTTCGATGACTGGATAGGTTGGCTTCTGTACAAAGGTGGCGTTGGAGTGAAGGGTGATAACAGCTGGGAGTCTTGGTGGGAAGAAGAACAGGTTTGTTATATAATACTTTACAGTTTTAATTAAGAGTCCTGTTGAAAATGCAGTATGAGTTATTGTTAATTGATTTGTAGCATGTATAATTTTATGAGCTTTAAGGGTCATTCCCTGAGCTTGTGCAATATTGGTCTTGTTCCTTGATTAATTGTTTTCTCTTTTTGCAGGCGCATATCCAAACGTTAAGAGGTCGAATACTGGAAACTATTCTCAGCTTGCGGTTTTTCATATTTCAGTATGGAATTGTATACAAGCTGAATCTCACTGGGAAAAACACTTCACTATCGGTTTGCTCTCATTCATATTCTTGCTTGACTTGTTTTACTTCACCTGGTTACTCTTTTAAGTACTTGGTCTTCAGAATTTCATTTCTCGAAACTGAGCTCTCCAGTGATACTAAAACTGTACAAGCTTTAATGTTTATTATCTAACAACCTCTATATCATTGTGCAGATATATGGCTTTTCTTGGGTTGTACTTCTCATCATTGTTGCAATTTTCAAGGTTTGATTGATGATAGTTCATGAACTTGATTCTTTTGAGTCTTGTTCCTGAAATTACTTTTTGTTACATGCAAGTTCTCACGTGAAACTTTTATTTATGTGCCCAGGCCTTCACATTCAACCCAAAGGCATCCTCAAAGTTTCAAGTCATGCTACGGTTTCTGCAAGGAGTTCTTTCGATATCACTTGTAGCAGGACTCTGCCTTTTCGTGGTGCTGACAGATCTATCAATTGCTGATTTGTTTGCTAGCCTTCTGGCTTACATGCCCACTGGATGGGCCATTCTGTCGGTTAGTGGAAACAACAAAACCATTTATCAAAGAAAGTTTTAAGTGTGTAATTTAGTTGTAGTCTAATTCAGTCATCATATTTGTTTCACAGCTTGCAATCACATGGAAGAGAGTTGTCAGGAGTCTAGGACTATGGGAATCAGTACGAGAGTTTGCTAGAATGTACGATGCTGGTATGGGCATGCTCATCTTCGCACCCATTGCCTTCCTCTCTTGGTTCCCATTCATCTCCACCTTCCAATCTCGTCTCCTCTTCAACCAAGCCTTCAGCCGTGGACTCGAGATCTCCCTTATCCTTGCTGGTAACAAAGCCAATGTTGACATCTAAGATCTCCCTTCTTTCTCACATGCTCCAAAGCGCACAAATTATGAAGTCCCTATGTTTATATCCGGCTTCGATAATTTCAACATGCCACACTTTGCTTTTGTATCCTTGAGTGTGTATTCTCTGATGTACATATCAGTCTACGTGATATGACACTTAGCTAGCAAGCATTTTGTATCAGCTGATTAGCAACTAATTTAGTTTCTCACATCCCTTATAACATTATACACTTGAAATGTAAGTTTCCAACTCTTTTTGCAACACAAGACTTATATTAGCTTTCACTTTGTCAAATTTGTTGTTTATATAATTTTACGAGCTTCAACATCTGGAAGTCATTTTGATCACTTAGTATCTAGTGTGATGTTACTCTGGTCTTCATTTGCTCCTGCTCTGTCGAGATTTCCATTTAAACTCAGACCCATTAAGTGCTTCACCACTGCATCCTCCATACGCTGCACTCAAGCTGTTCGACAAAATGCTACACCGAAACTCCAACCTTTCCAGCTCCCTCCCGCCTCAGCCTACGTCCACCTTCCCTTCTGTAGAAAGCGTTGCCACTACTGTGACTTCCCCATCGTCGCTCTTGGCACGTCTACAAACCTCTTTAATGAAGAACACGACCCCCGCATCACGAATTACATTCATCTCCTGTGTCGGGAAATTCAGGCGACTCTTAAGAATTCTGATGATAGCCTGCCATTAAAAACTGTGTTTTTTGGAGGGGGTACGCCTTCTCTGGTACCTCCTGCGCTTGTTTCGTCCGTGTTGGAGTTGCTGAAGGTGAAGTTTGGGTTGCATTGTGAAGCTGAGATATCCATGGAAATGGATCCCGGTACATTTGACAGCGAGAAGTTAAAGGCGTTGATGGGGTTGGGTGTGAACAGAGTTTCGCTAGGAGTTCAGGCGTTTCAGGATGAAGTTTTGAAGAGCTGTGGTAGAGCGCATGGTGTTGAAGAAGTGTATGAGGCTATTGAGATTGTTAAGAGCTGCGGTGTGGTGAATTGGAGTATGGATCTTATTTCTTCCCTACCGCATCAGACTGCTGCAATGTGGGAGCAAAGTTTGAGACTTGCTGTTGAGGCGCAGCCTACCCATGTGTCCGTGTATGATCTTCAGGTTGAGAAAGGCACCAAATTCAGTACTCTGTAAGTTTTGCTGATACATGTATAGCTTTTGTGAATACTTATAGACATACCACTATTTTTAAATGCATTGGAGGCCTATATTTTATGCAGGTATACGCCAGGGGAGTTCCCACTGCCTTCGGATACTCAATCAGCAGATTTCTATAAAATGGCGTCCAGGACTCTATCTGATGCGGATTACAACCACTATGAAATAAGTAGCTATTCTAAGCTTGGGTATGAATGCAAACACAACTATACGTATTGGGAAAATAAGCCTTTCTACGCTTTCGGTCTCGGTGCTGCCAGTTATTTACGGGATCCAGGTTTTCTAGACCAAGAAAGATGAAGGATTACATGAGCTATGTGTTAAGTTTGGAGGATGACAAATCAGATCAGTCTGATGCTCCCATTGTCGTTGATCCGAAGGACATGGCCTCCGATATTGTAATGCTATCTTTAAGAACAGCTAGAGGTTTAGATTTGAAAGCTTTTAGAGAAGTCTATGGGGACGCTCTCCTAATATCCTTGTTAAAGGTGTATAACCCTTACATAGAGAGCGGACATGTTGTATGCTTAGATGGCAACCGAACAACCTTGCCTGCGGATAATTTGAAGACTTTGCTTACTGGGAAGGAAATGAAATTGGAAGATCTGGCATATATTCGGCTCAGTGATCCGGATGGTTTTCTTCTGTCAAATGAGCTCATTGCCATTGGATTTGGTGCTATATCCCCTTGATAACAACACATAAGAGTTCAAATACCGAATAGTGGTATCACTTTCTCTGCTCTCTCGATCAAGAATCTGAAGAATTCGACGCGTTTTGTGGGAAAATAGAAGCCCAAGCCTAATACATTACATTATTGATTGCACCCATGGCACTGTGATAATATCAAGAATACACTTGAGAAAATAGTTGGTGGTTAACTTCATCAAAAGAAAAAAATATTTAATTTGCTAAAATAATTGTGCTTACGCCAATGGCATTGTGCTTGATGTGTGTCTTTGTTATATCTGAAAGTAGTTAATTTTAGGTCCATTGTATAGAAAAAATATTGGTTTAGGTATGTGTTTTGCTGAGAGCTTGAAGGTTTCATGTTTAAAACTATTGCTTAAAATCAAGAAGAGACAATCCTCCAACAGTCAGTTCCCACTCTAGGAAAAATGCAAGTTTAGGTGCATGAAAAATTAATTAATTCTGAGTTATATTTGATATGCCTGTTTTCATCTTATGACTGTTGTTGGATGTGTAACTTGCTATAAGCCTTTGATTTTTGGCACTCTCCTATTTTTTGTTGAAATGGATTGGTTGGTTCGAGCAGGGAATACTATTAATGGTGATACCATATGTGCCTTTGTCCCAGATTGCCGGGAGCATTATTTTTTGAAATGATCGTATTCCTTGAAGGATGGCTAGAGGGTTATTTAAGTTTTTTACTTTTTGCAGAGGAGATAACCTGGCTTTCTGCAGTAACTCTCCTCAATACCAGTCCGATCTAATCAGATCTGTGCTACCTTGTCTCACCTGGACATTACCGTGCTCCTGAAATCAGCTCAGGTACGGCTTACTGACTAGTCATCCATATATACCTGTAATACTATTTACTGTTCTGAACAAAATAATCATGTCTGACAATGCTAATTAGCAAGTAACAATCACTCTGACAAGACCAATATCTGCTTAAATATGTTTTTTTATCTCAGGGATTTTTTTATGAAACGTCGTTGAAGAATTCTTGTGAAGAGAGTATCCAGATTAAGCCGTGCTCTCATTGTGATCTGTGGGCGTTCTTTGGAAAATCCAGTTGACAGTTTGAGGTATTTTATTTTTGTTTGTAGTCTTAGTCTAAAGTAACCTCTTGACTTTTCATATTTCATTTCGTAGTCTAATTGTTCATCTGAAAATATTGCAATTGATGAAAAATAACCGGTTTTTTTATTGAAAAACAAAGCGAGGAAATGACTTGAACACATCCCATAGAACACAAAAAATAAGTAAGACAGCCTTGCTACAGCAAGGCTTTACAGATTATACAGAGAAGTGCAAAAGCTTGAAAAGTATGTGGTAAAGTGAACATGGACTCACATTAATATTTCACAATCATGAAACAGAATCCCAGGGAAGATTCTTATTTCTTTGCCGCGCTCTTGGCCTTGCTCTTCTCTAGCCAAAAGAATCCAATAAGGGAAACCACGGAGAAAGCGGAGAAGGTAACTGAAGCAATGTCTAGGGATACATGGCGACCAGTGATTGCCTCGACAAAGAAAATATTGGTTGTCTTATCCCAACTTGTTGATTGACCGTATGCAACCTCATAACCTGCTGCGCCCCAAACATACACCCTGACGAAGTAGTATGCTGTTGGTGTATTCCTCTTGACAACCCAGGTAATTGTTTTTTCACCAGTGTATTCAGCAACAGCCATTTCAAATTGACAAGTCTTGTCCTTGCCGATCGGGTCCTGAGTCTTCCTCCAGGCTCTGTCTTTTTGGCTGATTGGTGCATAGCAAAGTTTCACTACTACAGTCTTCCAGTCAGTGGTAATTCCACCGGGAGTGGGTTTCCATGTCACGGTGATATTGTCAATTCCAGATTTCAAAACTGTAGATTTTTTGCAGAAATTGCATGGTTAGCTATAAATAAAAACTATGCTTGAATGAAAAGTATGGCATTGAAAAAATTCTCAAATAGTATTGGATGCCATATTCAATACTCTTCTTAAAAATTGCAGTACCATTGATCTGACATGGTTAAGGAGGCTTTCATTTCATTGTAAAATAAGTTGAATTCATTGACTTTCTTGTTATAATTTTCTATGCAGAGACTGATAATACACACTTATTGAAAAAGTGCAAAGATTCAAGAGCTTACCTGATCCATTGTTAGGAGAAGCTGAGACGATAAGTGTTGAGTTGTTAGGTCTTTCAAACTGGGGGCGTAGGCGCAAAAGCAAGTTCCAACAAAGCAAAAGAGAAGGATTGACCCCAGAAAGAGCCTGCTAACACCAGCTGCTGCCATTGGTATGTATTGCTACGATTTCTGGTTCTTTGTCTTCTTCTTTTGCTACTGCTGTTTTTGCCTGTTTGATGATGAGCTGATGATTTCCAAAGTCTTTTCTCTACTCTATATATACACAAACCAAAACAATTGTCCTATAAAAAATTAGAACAGTAAATTAACAAAATGACGTAATGAAGATTATTGTGGTAAGATTAACAAGTCAACTGCATGCTGGCACAATTTTATGCATTAAACTAGCTCGGATCTGACTCTAACGCACGTTCAAGAGTTGGGGTTATTACGGAATTTATCTTAATCTAACAAGCTTTAAGTTTTCTCTGCTGGCTTCTTATGCATTGACTTTGAGATTAGTTTTTGCAACTTGGTCGAGA
>QZGG01002434.1:0-37752 GCA_006409495.1 Sedum album
TTGATAAAAACGTGACGCTTCATTCCTTGAAATGGCGTCATTTCACGTGTCTGAATTCCTTCCAAGTTTCAATTCGATGAAAATGTGTCATATAGTTTTGTAGTTCAACACGGCTCAATTTCGATACATAGAAAGAAAGTTGTTTGGAAGTGGAACTTGTATACACGCAAACGTCAAATGTACGAACTGATCTTCCACCCTCTATTTTTATTACTACTACTACTTGTAGTAATTACTGTCCATGAGCAGATGTGGTGTCGAGGTGTGGTTGGTAAAGGGCCGGTGGGAGGCGGAGTAGTCGAGAATAAGGAAACACTGTGTCCTCACAGTGCTCTTCCCATTCACCCCGCACGAGCCACACACTTTTACTTTGCTATTAAATCCAACCGTCACGTGATTTTGTAAATCCAACCGTTATATTTAATTAAAAATTAATTTAATCTCAATCATTAAATTATCAAATTATAATTATTATTTAATCATTCCGTCTCACAAAAACATAATATCCTCTAAATATTACCTAGTTTAATAATAAAAACGTCAAAAAATCATTTAATCGGTTGGTTACTTCCGTGCGAGTATATAAGTGTACCACATTTGCTACAAGTACATCGCTCATCTCAAATCCCTCACTCTCCTCCTCGACCCACATTCCCAAAATCATGAGTAAGCCCTCCATTACCAACATTGCATTCCCTACATATATGTAACAACAACTACTCTCTTTTTATTCATATTGAACCATTATTGTCTCATCATCAGGTACGAGGAATCTGGGGTTGGACTTGGACGAGGTTGAGAAGAGGAACACGAACAATCACAGCTTAAACGGAGATGGGGATGTGTTCAATCCAGGAGCTGCACCGCCGTTCAAGATTAACGACATTAGAGCTGTCATCCCAAAGCATTGTTGGGTCAAGGACCCATTGATGTCTTTGAGCTTTGTGGCTAAGGATGCTATTGTTGTAGCTGTGTTTGCTGTCATTGCTGGATATTTTGATAACTGGGTTTTGTGGCCAATTTACTGGATTGCTCAGGGTACCATGTTTTGGGCTATCTTCGTTTTAGGACATGATTGGTGTGTCTCTATCTGATGTTGTTGTGTTTTATATTTGATTTTGAGGATGTTTGAATGGATTTGGTTGAATTGGATATGTGTTTGTTGTTGTTTGCAGTGGACATGGGAGCTTTTCAGATAGTTCGACATTGAACAATGTCGTGGACATGTACTGCATTCATTCATCCTAGTTCCATACCATGGATGGTAATTGCTTTTCTTCTCTAGTTATGGCTTATGAGTACTTTACAAACACATTTTGTTCCATTTCATGTTATCTTTTTGGCTTTCAATTGCGCTGTTTTTATGTAAGTTTTGTTTGTAAGTTTGGTTCACTTTATTTTGGAATTGTGTTACATGCTTTACAAGAAGGCATTGTAGCAATGCCTCTGAGTTCTGAGTGCTCATTGAATGAAAAATGCACGCATTTTGCTGTCCATTTGGAAAACATGGCTAGTTCACATTTTAATGTCTGACTGATTGCCTTTGTTGTCTCAGTTATTAATTCTGAGGAAAAACTCAGCATGATATTGTTTGTATGAAATGCAGGAGGATCAGCCACAGAACCCATCACCAGAACCATGGCCATGTTGAAAATGATGAATCTTGGGTTCCGGTATTTCGTTCATTCCTTTAATTATTTGTATACATTCTGAAATACAGTTGCAAGATTGGGAACTATATGAGTATTTATATTTGGATTTGTGATTCATGTAGATGCCCGAGTCTTTGTACAAGAGCTTGGACACAGTGACTCGCATACTGCGCTACAAAATACCCTTCCCCATATTTGCTTACCCGGTTTACTTGGTTAGTCATATATTCAGAATTATAATTTCCACCCTTGTAGATATTCATTGTAATTGTACACATGTGGAGCTGATCTTATGTGATGTTTTGATCTGCTGATTTATATGACAGTGGAGGAGAAGTCCTGGTAAAAGTGGATCTCACTTCAATCCATACAGCGACTTATTTGCTCCCAATGAGAGACTGGATGTGATCACCTCGACCACTTGCTGGGTCTTCATGGTTGCTTTGCTTGCCTATTCTGCAATTATACTTGGGCCCTTGAACTTGTTCAAACTCTACGGTGTCCCTTACTTGGTTTGTCTCTCGTGCATCTTAAAATCTCAAGTCCTTTGCACCTCGGGAACCACATTTTCAGTACTAACCTCTGTGATGTTTTACAATACCTTAAACCTTTTCCAGATATTTGTAGGGTGGTTGGATATGGTAACCTACTTGCACCATCACGGCCATGATGAAAAGCTCCCCTGGTATCGTGGCAAGGTAATTTTATACGTACAAACCATCCAGCGGAGCTTTGTTTAGTCTGATTTTTTTAAGAAATTGATTCACGCTTTTTGTGGCTTGTCGATTTGTTTCAGGAATGGAGTTACCTGCGTGGAGGGTTGACAACAATAGATCGTGACTATGGCATCTTCAACAGCATTCACCACGACATTGGCACTCACGTCATCCACCATCTCTTCCCGCAAATTCCTCACTATCACTTGCGCGAAGCAGTAAGCAATTACTCCTGAAAAATCTCCAATCCCCGATTGCATGAGTTACAAAAAAAGCGCTGATATACACACATTTCTTGGTTTGACATTTGCAGACGAGGGCAGCCAAGTCAGTGTTGGGAAAGTACTACAGAGAGCCAAGCAAGTCAGGGCCGATCCCAGTTCACTTGTTTAAAATCCTAGCAAGCAGCATGGCTAGAGATCACTACGTGAAAGACGTCGGAGAGGTTGTGTTCTATCAAACTGATCCAAATATCTTCAACTTCAAAAAGTCATCTTAAATAGCATAATTATCTTCAACTTCAAAAAGTCATCTTAGCGGCGATAATAAGGGGCTTAGACAAATAATCGAAAGAGAAGATGTGACGCATCACCGATTGAAATATGACCAAAATTAAATGATGGTATAATACTTTCAGCAAACATGTCAATTATATTTGAAGTTAAAATCAATTATGTTTAAAATCAAAATCTATGTTATGGGTGAAACTCGTGTAATGTTGGTTATACAAAAACATCTCATGAACACAGACGTTAATCTTGTAAGAAATAGACTATTTATTCCATTTACTCTAATGAAGATTAAGACCTATTTCTAATATAACAACTTTATGGTAATGTACTATAAAATGGAGATGTGATGGTAATAAATAGAGGAGACAATGAAATCAACAACGACGTAAACGTTTATCAAATGATGCTTTTTTATTAACTGCTAAATGCTTTTTAATTTTTAATTGAGTAAAGTAAAGTCATCTTTTGCCTACAAAATTGAAATGATGCTTAACCGTATGAAAAAGAAGTGCTAGAAAACATTGTGCAATTATCTCATTGTATTTAGAGAATTAAATCAGTTCGATTGAAATTTTAAAAATAATTCTCATATCAGGGATAATTATAGAAAATCATCATAACGTAAAAATTATAGAAAATTACTTTTACAACTACTTCTGCTACCAGTTACGTACTACTCTGTCATCAATATGCATGTTGCATTGTTAAAATAAGTAATTTATAAAATTAACTAAGAGGCATCATAATAGACATAAAAATTGATATACTTAACACATTATTAAACGAAATTGTACGTGTGTTAATTTGCTACACGATATTTATGGAGGGGAATTTATACAAAATCACATAATGAATGAATCTGTAAATACACACGTGAATGTGATATTTTGCAATTAGTCCAGATAAAAAAGCAACTTTGAGGTTGAATTTAGTCTTGAGATTGACTTTGATGTTGAATATAGATTTTGAGGATGACAAATCTTAACTAAGATTTAATTTCACAAATTCTTTCGACGAATTTATAACTTATTGCTCTAATTTAGAAGTGTCTGTTCTTGTTATCTGTCCACCACTCGTCCATTCCTTTCGGACAAAACTATCAAGGTTTTATTCTGAAGTTTCCGAGTTAACTCAACTTAGAGTGAAGAGCCTAATAACATATTATTTTGCAGTGGTTAAAATATTGCATAATAATTTATTATCGTAAATAAGCATGTAAATAAAATAACCATATAAAGTGGAGTAACCCAACTCGTAAGAGTTTATTTAACTCTATAGGGTTTTATTTATATTACGTGTCATCGAAATCAAATGAAAATTTTACTTTTAATACGAATGCACGTTTAAGTTATTTTAATAATTGCATTAAAGTTTATTACCACAATTATCTTTTCCATTAATTAAAACATTCACATTAAAAATGAACTGTTTACTGATATTATTATTGTTTAGATTCACAAAATATCAAGTTCTCAAACTATTATAAAATGATTCAAAGTCCATCATTATTCATGAATTATATAATTTCATTATTTTATATGTTTCAAAATAAAACAGGATGGGAATGCATTTTATTTCACTGACAATTTTTTTTGTTATGAATATAATTGTTAATTTTGTATGGATCTCACTAACTGATGCATCACCGATTGAAACATGGCCAAAATTAGATGATGGTACAGAACTTCCAACAAACATGTCAATTATGCTTAAAGTTAAGATCTATGTTATGGGTGCAACTCGTATAACATTAGTTGTACAAAAACATCTCACAAATGGTGATGTTAATCCTGCTGATGGTAGACTACTTATTCGATTCAGTCAAATATCGAAAGATGGTCATAACTTTTTGACCAATGATGAAAAGAAACTTTTGGACATAGGGAGTACTGGGAGAAATTGTATTGAAACTCCACTCTTGGACCCGCAACTAGATACATACACAATAAGGTTAAGTAAGAGAGTTAAGAATGAGAGAGGGCGTCAAGTTCAATTTTACACTTTGACCACTCAGTGGAAAAAAATTGTTAAAAACAATGGACTAAAAGCTTATGATTTTATCCAACTTTGGTCCTTTCGAGTTGAAGATCAACTGTATTTGGCCCTCAATGTTCTGGACGAGAAGAATAACGATTAAAACATTATCATAGAAATCAAACTCATACAATTATGGACAGTAATAAAATATTTAATATAAATTTAGCATTCTTTTAATGAGTTTATTATTGTAGGAAATAAAAATAAATAAAAATAAATAAAAAACTTTTTTTGAATTGATACAAATTAAATTAAAACTATTATTTTTTGGATCAAAGAAATTTTTTGTAAAGTACAGAAACGGTTTTGGTAGGGATGCACATCCGGGTCGACCCGATCCGAATTGACCCGGTTCGGGTTGACCCGATGACCCGGATTTTATTCAATGGGTGATCCGAAGACCGACCCGATCCGTGAAATTCCAGTCCGGTCCCGTTCCGGTCCGGGTCAACCCGAATCATTTTAGTGTAATTTTAAATAAAAATCCGGTCCCGGTCCGGGTCGACCCGAATCATTTTAGTGTAATTTTAAATAAAAATCCGGTCCCGGCCCGGGTCCTGACCCGGAAATTTCTAAAACTCATGACCCGAAGACCGACCCGACCTGAAATATTCCGATCCGGTCTTGGCCCGACCCGATAAAATCCGGTCCGGTCCGATCCGAGTTCCCGGTCTGGATCATTTTTGTGCATCCCTAGGTTTTGGGACACAAATTAACCCACAAGCTAATTTCTTATGTCATAATCCACTATGTGATCTTTCCTATAAATAAGTCGATTACTTTTCATTCATTTAAAACACCACACAAATGTTTTGAAAAAGACCTCTCTTACGAAATATAAACACAGACTATGCAGAGTGTAACATTTCTAGACTTCTTCAAAGAAATCAACAGCTAAAGCAAGATCGAAACCATCGCAACTCTTGCTTATGCAACATATAAGAAGTCAACAAAACTCGTACTACTGAGAACTCAAAAAATTCTTCGGTTTGGGATAAAAGTTTTAAAAATATATGCTTAAATGTACGTTAAATGCAATATAAATGGGATTGACATTGCCTTCACTATAAAAAAACAACTTTGAGATTGAATTTAGTGTTAAAGATTGACTTTAGCGTTGAATATAGATTTTGTGGATGATAAATCTTATCTAACATTTGATTCTACAAATTCTTGTAATGAATTTATAACTTAATGTTGTAATTTAAAATTGTCTGGTCTTGTTATCTGTCCACCACTCGACCATCCCTTTCGGACAAAACTATGGAGGTTTTATTCCAAGGTTCCTCGTATTTATTCAACTTAGAGTGAAAGTGCCTAATAACATATTATTGGTGCCTCATTTAACCCTAATCATGTTGTATTTTGTAATTTTAAAAATATTGCATAATAATCAATTATCTTAAATAAGCATATAAAGTGGGGTAACCCTAATTATGTGATTCTACAGGTTTTTATTTATGTTACATGTCACCGAAATCAAATGAGAAATTTTATTGATTTTTTTAAAATGAACGTTTAAGTTATTTTAATTATGTCATTTACATTAAAATTTATAACCAGAATTATCTATTCCATTAATTAAAACACTCACATTAAAAACGCAGTGTATACTAATAATATTGTTGTTTAGAATGCTTTGTTCTAAGATTGAATGGCCTAAGAGCCACCTTTTCATCTACCTCACTTGAGAATTCTTCAAACCAAGCATCTGAACTTTGAGAGAGAAACTGTGTCACTATCATTTCTATCATTTTTAACATCATTTTCCAACTCTTCTGCTGGTAAATTTAAGTCTAGATATGCTCTTGGCTGTTTTGAGACCCTGGTGAAAGGCTTAGTTGGGCCTCAACATTGGGCCGGGTAGGGCTGGCCCGAATCCTATATATGAGGCTAGCTTAGGGCCGGCCGGGCGTAATTTTATGTACTATTTACTATTCATTAGGGTCGGGTAGAGCTGAGCTTTGTCTAATTTATAAGGTCATTTGAAGCCCTAAGCCCTATACTTTTAAGGGCAGGATCGGGCCGGCCTTAGGGCAACCCTAAAGCCTCATTATTTTCTTTTTATCAACATATTTTTCTTTTAAATTTACAATTTATAACATGAATAATCAACAGTTTACAGATTGATTTAACCTATTTAATACTTATGTTGTTTTTATAAAACATAAAACTATATATTTAAGTAAAATTAAGCTTATACTAAAGATTTTATAAGAATATACAGATATATTTTAGGGCTCGTGGGCTGGGCTGGGCTTTGCCACCATGGCCCATGTTCGATTATTGACCCTTACGGTCGGACTTTTTAGGGTCGAACTTTGGGTGGGACCGAGCTTTGAAACGAACGGGCTTAGGACCGGCCTTAAGGCTTTCGAGCCCTAGGACTAAATGTTATGGCCTAGGCTTAGTGCATCATCACATTTTCTTTTTCCAAGAATGTTCAACTCTGGTTGAGTAATCGCCACATTTTTGTACTTACATTGACTAGGCTCTGCTGTAACGTTTCCGGTCGTAATTTGCAGTTTCCAGCTCTTGGCTTCTAATATAACTTCCTCACAGAATATGATGTTTTTATCTGGACAGTTGATGTCCACAGCATTCTTAGAACTGGATGAAGTGGACACAATGAATATCATGTTGTTTAAGATGACATCGTCTCGTTCATGTGAGTCAGCTGCAAACTTAGCTGTCTTTATAGCCCGTGACAGACTAGATTGGATCAACAAATCAGCCTTGTCAAGGTTTTCAAAGAATATAACTGAATTAGGCTTACTGCCCAATTTGCTTGCAATACAATCAGTCACTGTCTTCCCCCTGTTCAGGATATAATACTCTTTCATCTCATTGCGAGAAAACATTGAATCTAACTGTTCACTCCCATCCTGCGAACCCAAATTGATATAAATTAAATCGTGTTTGCTCCAGATACTGCCTCAGCAAGTGCAGAAGCAATTTTCCTTTTACCAACCTTGTCATGGCCAAGAGATAGTTTCAGAAGTATTGATGAGACTGTAGTTTGACTCTTGGTATTGCTGCGGTGATGGATCCACGTTATGAGATAAAGTTTGTGGAATGAGCTTCTAATAAATTATACGGCATAGGTTCACCACAATTGGTAACGTTTAGGAACTTTTTATATTCCTTATTTGAGGCATATGTGGATAGATGGTCAACTGAAACTAGCGTAGGAGATCAAACACAAGATGCTCGTCCAAACTAAAAGATGAGGGTCCATTATTTCAGGTATCAATAATTAGCATCTTTAAACTATCTATCACATATTTTTATTTATATCATTGTAATATGCTTTTGTAGGATTTTGAATAATATACGGATGATACTAGTTCAAGTATTAGAAATGAATTGACTACTTATTTGGATGAGAATAAATTGGATCGAAATGGAACTTGATGTATTGGACTGGTGGAAGAGTGAACAATTTAGGTATCCGATTCTTTCTCGTTTGGCTAGTGACATGTTGGCCACACCTTTTACAACAGTGGCGTTTGAATCTGCATTTAGCATTGGTGGTAGAGTACTTGACCAGTACCGTAGCTCTTTACTACCCGAAACTGTGGAAGTCTTGTTATGTGTTAGAGATTGGTTGTTTGAAAGAAAATGTAAATTTTAATACTTATTTATATGGGTTCATATTATGGATGAAAAGTGTTTGATTCTTATTTATATTTTTCAGGTGAAGATTTGTCAGATAGAGATACACTCGTAGAAGATGTCTTTGATTTGAATGTTGATCAAATAAATGAACATGCATAGGCAAGACACATTTACAATCTAATTTTAAAAATATATTATTAATACTTTAGTATTTTATGGTGTACTGCTTTTATTTAATGTTGGATTTAAATGTTAATCAAAAAAGAACTTATGTGAGCAGGGTTGTTTACAATGTTTCCAAGAGTAATTTTATTGTTTTTGCAATTTAGTAGTGTAGTAATTAGAAAAAAATCAAAACCTTTTGTTAAAAGTAATTCTCAAATTTATATTATATTTATGTTTCACATATTTTTAAAAGATATTCAAATATACATTATCTTAAAAGTATATTATCAGAAAACATAAAATGAATAATACAACTAAATTAGGATTATTTGATAATAACAAATGAATAAATGGGTGATAATCGGTTAACGGATGATAACCGGATAAACGGATGGATAATAAACGGATAAACGAGCAATAATGGATATATGAATTATGCATTAATTCGTTATCCGTTTATTATCCATTCATTTAATCCATTCTTTATTATTCAACAGTACTGAATTTGATGTGAAAGTGATGAAGTGTTTAATTTAGTTTTGAATATAGATTTTGAGGATGGCAAATCTTATTTAACATTTGATTCCACAAATTCTTCAAACAAATTTTAAAACTTAATGTTGTAATTTAGAAGTGTCTGATCTTGTTATCTATTCATCACTTGGCTATCCCTTTCGGACAAAACTATGAAGGTTTTATTCTAAGGTTTTCCGTATTTACTCCACTTAGAGTGAAGGACCTAATAATCAATTACAGTAAATAATTAAGCATTTAAATAAAATAACCATATAAAATGGACTAATCCAACTCGTAAGAGTTTATTTGCTTCTACAGGGTTTTATTTATATTACATGTCATACAAATCAAATGAGAAATTTTACTTTTTTTATAAGAATGCACGTTTAAGTTATTTTAATTATGTTAATTGCATTAAAGTTTATTACCACAATTATCTTTTCCATTAATTAAAACTTCACGTTGAAAATGCAGCGTTTATTGATGATATTGTTGTTTAGAATAACAAAATATCAAGTTCTTAGATTATTATAAAATGAATCAAAGTCCATCATGATTCATGTGTTATATAATTTACGTTATTTTATATGCTTCAAAATTAAACAGGATGAGACTGCATTTTATTTCGCCAACAATTTTTTTTGCTATATGGATGTCACTAACTGGTGCTCGTAATGTTTATAATGTTTTGGAGGAAAATGATTATGCTAGTTATATTCCAATTTCCAAGAGTGCGGCGAAAGTGACTACATTTAAAAAGAAGGTATCTTCTAGTCTTGACAAGATATTATCAAATTTCAAAGAAATTACTCATAGAAATCAGTTGTATAATTTGCACAGTGACGGTGCAACTAAGGCATCATCGAAATCTTTAACTAAGCATAATTACCTTCCTACAATGAATAAAGATTTCCATATTAGCGGTCATAATGAGGGATTCGGACAAACATCCAAAAAGAGGAGATGTGACGCATCACCGATTAAAACATGGCCAAAATTAGATGATGGTACAGACCTTCCAGCAAACATGCCAATTATGTTTAAAGCTAAGATTTATGTTATGGGTGCAACTCGTGTAATGTTTATTATACAAAAAAAGCTCGGAATCAACGACGTTGATCCTATAAGAAGTAGACTAATTATTCCATTCACTCAAATGTCCAAAGATGGTCATAATTTTTTGACCAACGGTGAAAAAAAACTCTTGGACGTAAGGGATCCTTGTTGGAATTATATTGAAACTCCGCTCTTCGACCCGCAACTAGAATCGTACACCATAAAGTTACGTAAGCGATTTGAGAAACGCAGAGAAAATCAGCTTCAATTTTATGCTTTGACCGCTCAGTGGAACTTAATTGTTGAAAAGAATAGATTGAAAGCTAAAGATGTTATTCAGCTTTGGTCCTTTAGAGTTAAAGATCAACTACATTTGGCCCTCTATGTTCTGGATGAGAGGAATAACTATTAAAATATTATCAAAAAAATCACTCATACAATTACCAACAGTAATAAAATATTCAATATAAATTTAGCATTCTTTTAATGAGTATTATTGTAGGAAAATAAATAAATGGAATACTATTTCACATTGATACTAAAATTAAATTAAATTTATTTTTTTTGGACAAAAGGAAATTGTTAGTAAAGCGATAGAAACGGTTTTGGGCCACAAATTAACCCATAAGCTAAGTTCTAAGAGCGTCTCCAACCACCCCAATAGGGGTGGCCTAGTGGCGTGGGCTTGAGATTGGCACAGACAAGGTCTAGTGTTCGATCCTTGCTAAACACGTAAGGGACACAAAAATTCCCGCACTCGGTCCGCCCGTCTCCCTGTAACGGGGTGGTTCACCTGGTTGTGGGTTCGTACGGGCCGGGCCCCCAACCATTAAGGCTTCGGCCTTTTTAAAAAGAAAAAAAAAAAAAAAAAAGAGCGTCTCCAACCCAAACATGTATAACGATTATGCAAAATATCTATCCTATGTGAAGGGTTCTAGGAGGACATGCATCTTTTAGTAAGACGGAAGGACATGATCTCAGCCGTTGATTTCTATCAATCCAACGGTTGATATTGGTAACCGTCAATCACCAACCACCCGTATTTTTTGCAAATCCAACCGCCCAATTAATTAAAAATCAACTTTAATCTCAACCGTCAAATTAATCAAATCAACGGCCAAGATTACGTCCTTATGTCTCACTAAATTTACATGTCTCTCTAGAACCCAACTCTCTTAACAGATTATTAAACAAAATTATGTACGTGTGTTAATTTGTTACTTAACGATTGTAACGATTTGATTAATTTTTAGAATGAACATAATTATCGACGTCCAATTTAGTTGATTTGGTGTTGAATTTGAAAACAAGATGTTTAAGAACGAAATATCACAACCCCATAATTTTTGCTCTTCGATTATTTTAGATTATTTTGACTTTCCATATGCCCTTTGTTTGATTTTAGAATTGAATTAAATTATAAAATCTGTTTCTGAATTTAAATCCATCCCAATTTTTAAACCGTAGGAGTAGGATTTTACAGAAGTAGGGCATGTATATGTTTATAGTTTATAGCATATATACTGTGTTTATTTGATCTCTACTCTTTTTATTTATGTTATATGTCATTGAAATTAAATGAGAAATTTTACTGTTATTTTAAGAATGCGTGTATAATTTATATTAATTATGTTAATTGCATTAAAAGTTATTACTAAAACATTCACATTAAAAATTCAGTGTTTACTGATAATATTGTTGTTGAGAATAACAAAATATCAAGTTCCCAAACCATAAAATGAATCAAAGTCCATCATGATTCATGTATTATATAAGTTACCTTATTTTTATATGCTTCAAAATAAAATAGGGTAAGAATGCATTTTATTTCGCCAACAGTTTCTTTTGCTATGAGTATAATTGCTAATTTTGCATGGATGTCACAAACAGATGCTCGCATTGTTTATAATTTTTTAGAGAAAAATGATTATGCTACTTATGTTCCCATTATCAAAAGTGCGGAGGAAGTGACTACATTTAAAAAGAAGACATCTTCTAACCTTGACAAAATATTATCAAGTTTTGGAGAAATTACACCTAAATATCAGTTGTCTAATTTTCACAGTGACGATGCAACTAAGGAATCATCAACAACATATTTAACAAAGCATAAATACCTTCCTACAATGAATACAGATTGCCATATGAGCTACGATGATGAGGGGTTCGGACAAACATCCAAAAAGAGAAGATGTGACGCATCGCCGATTGAAACATGGCCAAAATTAGATGATGGTACAGAACTTCCAGCAAACATGCCAATTATGTTAAAAGTTAAGATCTACCTTATGGGTGCAACTCGTGTAATGTTGGTTATACAAAAACAGCTCGGAAACAACGACGTTAATCCTTCGGAGAAGATACACTAAGTATTCCATTCACTCTAATGTCCAAAGATGGTCATAATTTTTTGACCAATGATGAAAAAAAACTTTTGGACGTAAAGAATTTTCGTTGTAATTATATTGAGACTCCGCTCTTCGACCCGCAACTAGACTCATACACCATAAAATTACGTAAGCGATTTAAAAATGACAAAGGAAAACATTATCAATTTTACGCTTTGACCGCTCAGTGGAACAAAATTGTTGAAAAGAATGGATTGAAAGTTACAGATGTTATTCGGCTTTGGTCATTTAGAGTTGAAGATCAACTACATTTGGCCCTCTATGTTTTGGATAGAGAAGAATAACTGTTAAAAAATTATCATAAAAATCAAAGTCATACAAATACCAACAATAATAAAATATTTAATATAAATTCAGCATTCTGTTAATGAATTTATTATTGTAGGAAAAATAAATAATGGAATACTATTTCAATTTGATACTAAAAATTTAATTAAAATTTAATTTTCTTTTACCAAAGGAAATTATTTGTAAAGTGATAGAAACGGTTTTGGGCCACATATTAACCCACGAGCTTAGTTCCAGGGAAAAGGAGTAAAGAAGGTGATTTTTGAAGAGAAATTATTTTATGGGTGGTTCTGAGATAACACGTATTTTACTGATGATTCGGTGGGGTAATCAACACTTGTAAAAAATACAGACAAAACGGGTATTATAAACGAGTGGTTATGAAATCACAAACATGATTCAGTAATTGATATAATTTGGTTCATTAATTATAACATTTAACATGCAAGGTGATGTAGATTATAAAAAATCACCATAGTGTGTAGTACTTTTCTCGTTTACCATGTTTTAAGATATTATCTATTGAATGAAACACGGTAATTTTAAGTGAAATCCAAAAAATTAGCGACAATAATGAGGGGTTCGAACAAACACCCAAGAAGAGAAGATGTGACGCATCACCGATTAAAATATGGCCAAAATTAGATGATGGTATAGAACTTCCAGCAGACATGTCAATTATGTTTAAAGTTAAGCTCTATGTTATGGGTGCAACTCCTGTCATGTTGGTTATACAAAAAAAGCTCACGTACAGCGACGTTGATCCTATAAGAGGTATATTAATTATTTCATTCACTCTAATGTCCAAAGATGGTCATAATTTTTTGACCAACGATGAAAAAAAACTTTTGGACGTAAGGAATATTCTTTGCAACTATATTGAAACTCCGCTCCTGGACCCGCAACTAGACTCATACACCATAAAGTTACGTAAACGATTTGAAAATTACAAAGGAAAACATTATCAATTTTACGCTTTGACTGCTAAGTGGAACAAATTTGTTAAAAAGAATGGATTGAAAGGTAAAGATGTTATTCAACTTTGGTCCTTTAGAATTGAAGATCAACTGCATTTGGCCCTCTATGTTCTGTATGAAAAGAATAATTATTAAAAGATTATGATAAAAATCAAACTCATACAATTACCAACAATAAAAAAAATATTTAATATAAATTTAGCATTCTTTTAATGAGTTTATTATGGTCTACAGATGCAGAGTGTACCATCTGTAGACCATTTCAAAGAAATCAACTGCTAAAGCGAGATTAAAATCATTGCAACTCTAACTTACGCAACAAATAAGTAGTCTTCACACATGACTTAATTAAGTAAACAAAACTCGTACGATTCAAAAAATTCTCCACACTGAGATAAATTTTTAAAAATATATGTTTAAATGTACGTCAAATGTAATATAAATATGATTAACAATTCCTTCACTATTATTTTCAAATAACTATTCGTTTATATATTCTACAAACTCTCATTTCCATCATTAATTGTCTACCTTAACTTTCATTCTTCCCCTTACCAAGTTTCTTTTACGAATTTTTTCATATTGGCGTAGATTCGAGTAGTCAGAATGAAAATGTACTGAATTTGATGTGAAATTAATTGATGAAGTAAGTTTAGCAATGAAGATTAAGACATATTTCTAATATAACAACTTTATGGTAAGTGTACTATAAAATGGAGATGTGATGGTAATAAATAGAGCAGACAATGAAATCAACAACAACATAAACGATTGTATCAAATGATGCTTTTTCACCAACTGCTAAATGCTTTAAATATAAAATGAATAAAGTCATCTCTGCCTCAAAAATTGTGCAAATGTCGCATTCTATTTAGAGAATATGAATCAGTTCGATTGATATTATAGAAACAATTCTCACATTAAGGATAAAAAATTGCATAAAATTATTTTTATAACTACGTCCATTACCAGTTAAGTACTACTCCATCAATTTGTTGCATTGCTATCATAAGTAATTTATAGAACTAACTAAGTGACATCATAATAAAAATTGATGTACTTAACATACTATTAAACGAAATTGTACGTGTGTTAATTTGCTACTTAACGTTTTTATGGAGAGAAATTCATAAAAAATCAAATTATGAGTGGGGTCTGTAATTACATATTATTGGTGCCTCATCTAAACCTAATTATGTTGTATTTTGTAGTGTTTAAAATATTGCATAATAATCAATTAGAGTAAACAATTAAGCAAGTAAATAAAATAATCATATAAAGTGGAGTAACCCAACTCGTAAGAGTTTATTTGATTATATAGGGTTTTATTTATATTACATGTCATCGAAATCAAATGAGAAAATTTACTTTTCTATAAGAATGCACGTTTAAGATATTTTAATTATGTTAATTGCATTAAAGTTTATTACCACAATTATCTTTTCCATTAATTAAAACATTCACATTAAAATGCGATGTTTACTGATAATATTGTTGTTTACAATAAAAAAATATCAAGTTCTCAAACTATTATAAAATGAATCAAAGTCCATCATGATTCATGAATTATATAACTTACGTTATTTTTATATGCTTCAAAATAAAATAGGATAAGAATGCATTTTAATTCGCCAACATTTTCTTTTGCTATGATTATAATTGCTAGTTTTGTATGGATGTCACAAACAGATGCTCGCATTGTTTATAATTCTTTAGAGGAAAATGAGTATGCTAGTTATATTCCCATTTCCAAAAGTGCAGAGCAAGTGACTACATTTAAAACGAAGACATCTTCTAGCCTTGACAAAATATTATCAAGTTTTAGAGAAATTACTCCTAAATATCAGTTGTTTAATTTGCACAGTGACGATGCAACTAAGGTATCATCAACAACGTATTTAACTAAGCATAATTACCTTCCTACAGTGAATACAGATTGCCATTTAAGTGACGATAATGAGGGGCTCGAAAAAACACCCAAAAAGAGAAGATGTGACGAATTACCGATTGAAACATGGCCAAAATTAGATGATGGTACAGAAATTCCAACAAACATGCCAATTATGTTAAAAGTTAAAATATATGTTATGGGTGCAACTCGTATAATGTTGATTGTACAAAAAGTTCTCGCGGACACTGACGTTAAGCTTGCAGCAAATAGACTATGTATTCCATTCCCTCTAATGTCAAGAGATGGTCATGATTTTTTGACCAAAGATGAAAAGAAACTTTTGAACACTGGGAATTATATTCAAACTTTGCTCCTGGACCCACAACTAGATTCATACATCATAAAGTTACGTAAGCGAGTTATAAATTTTAGAGAAAAACATTATCAGTATTACTGTTTGACCACTGAGTGGCATAAATTTGTTGAAAATAATGGATTGAAAGCTAAAGATGTTATTCAGCTTTGGTCTTTTAGAGTTGAAAATCGGCTGCATTTGGCCCTTATTGTTCTTGACGAGAAGAATAACTATTACAACATTTCATAAAAATCAAACTCATACAATTACCGAGACAATAATAAAATATTTAATATAAATTTAGCATTCTTTTAATGAGTTTATTATTGTATGAAATAAAAGTATATGAAATACTATTTCGAATTAATACTAAAACTAGGTATTGACCCGCGCTGTGCGCGGGGTGATCGATTTAACGAAATGTATTTCTATATAATTATTTGAAAATACAATTGGGGTTCAAAATTCAAAATTCTAAAAAATATTATTATTCAAAAAATATTCCAGCCAATCAGAAAAAAGGAAAAAGAATTCAAAATTCTAAAAAAAATGGCACGTAGTCCAAATCGCTCACACGACGACACGTGTCCAATCATACTTCCCTTTTAATATATATATGATATGATATGATTTTTAAAAGCAATTAAAAAAGAATAAATCCTGATTTTTTAAAAATTGTTAAATTTAAATTTGTGTGTAACCAATTTTAAAAAATTGGATCAACCATTGGATAAAATACATGATTTGAGGACATTTAAAGCAATTAAAAAAAGAATAAATCCTGATTTTTTAAAAATTGTTAAATTTAAATTTGTGTGTAACCAATTTTAAAAAATTGGATCAACCATTGGATAAAATACATGATTTGAGGACATTTAAAATCAATTAAAAAAAGAATAAATCCTGATTTTTAAAAAATTGTTAAATTTAAATTTGTGTGTAACCAATTTTAAAAAATTGGATCAACCATTGGATAAAATACATGATTTGAGGACATTTAAAAGCAATTAAAAAAAGAATATATCCTGATTTTTAAAAAATTGGATAAGAGGGTTTTTAGGATTTAGAAAAAAACCAGCCAATCAGAAAAAAGCAAAAAGAATTCAAAAATCTAAAAAAATGACACGTAGGCGAAATCGCTCACACGGCGACACGTGTCAAACATACTTCTCTTTTAATATATATATGATATGATTAATTTTGGTTTTGGACCAAATGAAATTATTTGTAAAGCCATAGAAATGGTTTTGTGCCACAAATTAACCCACAAGCTAAGTTCTTATGTCATAACCCACTATATGATCTTCCCCATAAATAAGTCGATCACTTTTCATTTATTTAAAACACAAAACCAATGTTTTGAAAAAGACTTCTCTTATGAGATATATAAACACAATGTAGAGTGTACCATCTGTAGAAGTTTTTAAAGAAATCAACCGCTAAAGCGAGATTAAAATCATCGCAACTCTCGCTTACGCAACATATAAGAAGTCTTTACACGTCATTCAAATAAATAAAATTCGAACTACAGAGAATTGAAAAAAATCTCCGCTTTGAGACATTAAAGAATATATGCTTAAACATACGTCAAATTCCATCATTTTACAGGACTCTCATTTCCATCATTCCCTCCTTTTAACATTTGTTCTTCCGCTTACTGCTTCTTTTACAAATTCTTTCAACAAAGTAAGTAGTCGGAATGTTAAAGGTACTGAATTTGATGTGAACGTGACAAAGTAAATTTGCATTGGTAATTTATAGAAGTAACTAAGTGACATCATAATAAATATATAAATATATCATAATAAAAATTTATATACTTAACAGGGAAAAGTTCTAGGAGGACACGCATATATTAGTGAGACCGTAGGACATAATCTCAACCGTTGATTTTCAATAATTCAACGGTTGAGATTAAATGTAAAAAACCTTCAAATCCAACCGCCCCGTGTTTTTCGCAAATCCAACTGCCAACTTTAATAAAAACTAACTTTAATCGCAACCGTTAGATTAATCACTTCAACGATTAAGATTTTGTCCTCATGTCTCACATAAATTTAATATCTTCCTAGAACCTAACCCATACTTAACATATTAATAAACGAAATTGTACGTGTGTTAATTTGCTAGTTAACGTGTTTATGGAGAGAAATTCGTACAAAATCAAATTATGAGTGGGGTCTGTAATTACACATGCGAATGTGATATTTTGTGTCTAATTAAAAAAGCAACTTTGAGGTTGAATTTAGTGTTGAATGTAATATAGATTTTGAGGATGACAAATCTTATCTAATATTTTATTCCACAAAATTTTCCAATGAATTTATATTTTAATGATGTAATTCAGAAGTTTGTCTGATGATCTGGTTATCTGTCCACCCGCTCGACAAATCCCTTTCAAACAAAACTATCGAGGAGGCTTTATTCTAAGGTCCCCGTATTTACTCAACTTAGAGTGAAGGGCCTAATAAAATACTAAGCTCGCCAAATGGCAGCAGAAACTGGAAGATGTTAAAGCCCAACAATTTGGCTCTACATACAATACAACACAAGCCTGCTATATGCCCATTGCAACTCTACATTGTACAAAATATAACTCAGTTTACAATTATGGAGCTGGGAAGGCAGATATCAGGACATTCGTCTTCCATCAGTGTGCCTTCTAAGGCAACTAGTTTTATTACTGACTGCGAGGAGAGGCTGTTTGTCCGTCGAGCCTCAATAAGGCTTTTTGACAATACCCTTTTCACCCAGTCCTCAATTGCTGTCGTTCTGTCTGATAACCAACAGGCTGCTAAGATTTGGACAAAAGCTTGGTGATCAATTTGTAGCAGAATTCCTGTGCCAAATTCCTTCTCAAAGCATTGGCTAATCGAATGCAATACCTTATCTGCTAAAGCGTCAAAATTGAATGGCCTAAGAGCTACCTTTTCATCTACCTCACTTGAGAATTCTTCAAACCAAGCATCTGAACTTTCAGAGAGAGAAACTGTGTCACTGTCACTTCTATCGTTTTTAACATCATCTTCCAACTCTTCTGCTGGTAAATTTAAGTCTAGATATGCTCTTGGCTGTTTCTGAGACCCTGGTGAAAGGCATAGTGCATCATCACATTTTCTCTTTCCAAGAACGTTCAACTCTGGTTGAGTAATCGCCACATTTTTGTACTTACATTGACTAGGCTCTGCTGTAACGTTCCCGGTCGTAATTTGCAGTTTCCAGCTCTTGGCTTCTAATACCACTTCCTCACAGAATCTGATGTTTTTATCTGGACAGCTAATGTCAACAGCATTCTTAGAACTGGCTGAAGTGGACACAATGAATATCATGTTGTTTAAGATGACATCTCGTCCATGTGAGTCTGCAAACTTAGCTGTCTTTATAGCCCGTGACAGACTAGATTGGATCAACAAATCAGCCTTGTCAAGGTTTTCAAAGAATATAACTGAATTAGGCTTACTGCCCAATTTGCTTGCAATACAATCAGTCACTGTCTTCCCCCTGTTCAGGATATAATACTCTTTCATCTCATTGCGAGAAAACATTGAATCTAACTGTTCACTCCCATCCTGCGAACCCAAATTGATATAAATTAAATCGTGTTTGCTCCCAGATACTGTCTCAGCAAGTGCAGAAGCAATTTTCCTTTTACCAACCTTGTCATGGCCAGCAAAACTAAGCCATACATTGGAACTGCGGCGCTTTTCAATGACAGATCTACAGCGGGATATGCAGTGACTGATTTTATAAATAACCTCATCTTGCCAGCCGACTCTTTCAATGAGAGCTTGCCAAAGTGACTTGAAGTCTCTCACGTCTACGGGCCTTTTGGGTTTAATACCATGAACAAATGACTTGGCTGATTGCTCAGCGATTTTAAGACCAACTGTGTCCAACTCTTTAGAAACTGAAGTCATGGTACTATGTAGATGTTCACTTTCTTCAAAGGTTGGTGTATGAAATCCCATAATAGGAGAACATCCATTTCCCAACACGAGATCTGTGGTCAATTGAATCTTACCAACCTTGTCATGGCCAAGATATAGTTTTAAAAGTATTAGTCAGACTATAGTTTGACTCTTGGTATTGCTGAGGTGATGGATCCACGTTATAAGATAAAGTTTGTGGAATTGGCATATATGGCATAGGTTCATCACAGTTGGTGACGTTTAGGACCTTTTTATATTTCTTATTTGAGGCATATGTAGATAGATGATCAACTGAAACTGACATAGGAGATATCAAACACAAAATGCTCGTCCAAACTCACAAGATGAGAGTGCATTATTTCAGGTATCAATAATTATCATCTTTAAACTATCTATCACATATTTTTATTTATATCATTGTAATATGCGTTTGTAGGATTTTGACTCTTCATATACGGATGGTACTAGTTCAAGTATTAGAAGTGAATTGACTAGTTATTTGGATGAGAATAATTTGGATCGAAAATGGAGCTTAATGTATTGGACCGGTGGAAGAGTGGACAATTTAGGTATCCGATTCTTTCTCATTTGGCTAGTGACATGTTGCTGGCGATACCTTTCACAACAGTGGCGTCTGAATCTGCATTTAGCATTGGTGGTAGAGTACTTGACCAGTACCATAGCTTTGTACCACCCAAAACTGTGGAAGTCTTGTTATGTGTTCGAGATTGGTTGTTTGAAAGAAAATGTAATTTTTTAATACTTATTTATATGGGCTCATAGGGGAAGGTTCAAATGAGAACCTATTTTAAAATGAAAACTTAGAACTAATGTGAGCCTTAAGATGTAGGAATTAAATGTTTTGGATTGATGACGCCATTAATCAAATATTAATTATTTTTAGTGATGAAAGGGCACACTTGTCATTTCAGATCAATATAGTTAATAAATGGATTATTTTAAATTGCATAAAAAATTTAGTTTATATAATTTATTTTTAAATATTGTAATGCACTTTTAAAAAATATTTTAATGCACTTTTACAAAAATATTGTAATGCACTTTTTTATAAAAATATATTAATACACTTTCAAAAAATCGTTAATTATTAATTATAAAAATTGAATTGACAAGTGTGCCCCTCGTATTGATTGATGATAGTAATTACCATATTATTAATGTCATTAATCACATTCATTGAATTGTTTGATTGTATGGTTTATATTGGTTCTAAGTTTTTATTTTAAATGTGGTTTGAACCGGAACCAAACCCCCTATAGCATATATACTGTGTTCATTTGATCTCTACTCTTTTTATTTATGTTATATGTCATTGAAATTAAATGAGAAATTTTACTGTTATTTTAAGAATGCGTGCATAAGTTATATTAATTATGTTAATTGCATTAAAAGTTATTACTAAAACATTCACATTAAAAATTCAGTGTTTACTGATAATATTGTTGTTTAGAATAACAAAATATCAAGTTCCCAAACCATAAAATGAATCAAAGTCCATCATGATTCATGTATTATATATTTATTTTATTTTTATATGCTTCAAAATAAAATAGGGTAAGAATGCATTTTATTTCGCCAACAGTTTCTTTTGCTATGAGTATAATTGCTAATTTTGCATGGATGTCACAAACAGATGCTCGCATTGTTTATAATTTTTTAGAGAAAAATGATTATGCTACTTATGTTCCCATTATCAAAAGTGCGGAGGAAGTGACTACATTTAAAAAGAAGACATCTTCTAACCTTGACAAAATATTATCAAGTTTTGGAGAAATTACACCTAAATATCAGTTGTCTAATTTTCACAGTGACGATGCAACTAAGGAATCATCAACAACATATTTAACAAAGCATAAATACCTTCCTACAATGAATACAGATTGCCATATGAGCTACGATGATGAGGGGTTCGGACAAACATCCAAAAAGAGAAGATGTGACGTATCGCCGATTGAAACATGGCCAAAATTAGATGATGGTACAGAACTTCCAGCAAACATGCCAATTATGTTAAAAGTTAAGATCTACTTATGGGTGCAACTCGTGTAATGTTGGTTATACAAAAACAGCTCAGAAACAACGACGTTAATCCTTGGAGAAGTACACTAAGTATTCCATTCACTCTAATGTCCAAAGATGGTCATAATTTTTTGACCAATGATGAAAAAAAACTTTTGGACGTAAAGAATTTTCGTTGTAATTATATTGAGACTCCGCTCTTCGACCCGCAACTAGACTCATACACCATAAAATTACGTAAGCGATTTAATAATGACAAGGAAAACATTATCAATTTTACGCTTTGACCGCTCAGTGGAACAAAATTGTTGAAAAGAATGGATTGAAAGTTACAGATGTTATTCGGCTTTGGTCATTTAGAGTTGAAGATCAACTACATTTGGCCCTCTATGTTCTGGATAGAGAAGAATAACTGTTAAAAAATTATCATAAAAATCAAAGTCATACAAATACCAACAATAATAAAATATTTAATATAAATTCAGCATTCTGTTAATGAATTTTTTATTGTAGGAAAAATAAATAATGGAATACTATTTCAATTTGATACTAAAAATTTAATTAAAATTTAATTTTCTTTTACCAAAGGAAATTATTTGTAAAGTGATAGAAACGGTTTTGGGCCACATATTAACCCACGAGCTTAGTTCCAGGGAAAAGGAGTAAAAGAAGGTGATTTTTGAAGAGAAATTATTTTATGGGTGGTTCTGGAGATAACACGTATTTTACTGATGATTCGGGGTAATCAACACTTGTAAAAAATACAGACAAAACGGGTATTATAAACGAGTGGTTATGAAATCACAAACATGATTCAGTAATTGATATAATTTGGTTCATTAATTATAACATTTAACATGCAAGGTGATGTAGATTATAAAAAATCACCATAGTGTATAGTACTTTTCTCGTTTACCATGTTTTAAGATATTATCTATTGAATGAAACATGGTAATTTTAAGTGAAATCCAAAAAATTAGCGACAATAATGAGGGGTTCGAACAAACACCCAAGAAGAGAAGATGTGACGCATCACCGATTAAAATATGGCCAAAATTAGATGATGGTATAGAACTTCCAGCAGACATGTCAATTATGTTTAAAGTTAAGCTCTATGTTATGGGTGCAACTCGTATAATGTTGATTGTACAAAAAGATCTCACGGACACTGACGTTAAGCTTGCAGCAAATAGACTATGTATTCCATTCCCTCTAATGTCAAGAGATGGTCATGATTTTTTGACCAAAGATGAAAAGAAACTTTTGAACACTGGGAATTATATTCAAACTTTGCTCCTGGACCCACAACTAGATTCATACATCATAAAGTTACGTAAGCGAGTTATAAATTTAAGAGGAGAACATTATCAGTATTACTGTTTGACCACTGAGTGGCATAAATTTGTTGAAAATAATGGATTGAAAGCTAAAGATGTTATTCAGCTTTGGTCTTTTAGAGTTGAAAATCGGCTGCATTTGGCCCTTATTATTCTTGACGAGAAGAATAACTATTACAACATTTCATAAAAATCAAACTCATACAATTACCGAGACAATAATAAAATATTTAATATAAATTTAGCATTCTTTTAATGAGTTTATTATTGTATGAAATAAAAGTATATGAAATACTATTTCGAATTAATACTAAAATTAATTTTGGTTTTGGACCAAATGAAATTATTTGTAAAGCCATAGAAATGGTTTTGTGCCACAAATTAACCCACAAGCTAAGTTCTTATGTCATAACCCACTATATGATCTTCCCCATAAATAAGTCGATCACTTTTCATTTATTTAAAACACAAAACCAATGTTTTGAAAAAGACTTCTCTTATGAGATATATAAACACAATGTAGAGTGTACCATCTGTAGAAGTTTTTAAAGAAATCAACCGCTAAAGCGAGATTAAAATCATCGCAACTCTCGCTTACGCAATATATAAGAAGTCTTTACACGTCATTCAAATAAATAAAATTCGAACTACAGAGAATTGAAAAAATCTCCGCTTTGAGACATTAAAGAATATATGCTTAAACATACGTCAAATTCCATCATTTTACAGGACTCTCATTTCCATCATTCCCTCCTGTTGATACATGGTTCCCATATTAAGTTTTGATGATGACAACACGTTACTCATATTTAAGTTGAGTGTGCAGAGGACATGGTCCTGACAGGCTACATACGGGACATGAACCAGGACTACACTGAGATATGCATGGAATCATGATGATGATAAAAGTGTGAATGGATAAGTCGTAGCAACTGCTGGACACGTAGAAGAGTCACAAAACAAAGGAAGTTGCGAGTAGTGGGCGGTTACACACGGCGGTTACTGGACAGTTACCTCAGGGAGCAGTTACTGGACAGTTATCTCAGTGCAACCGCAACCATTGTGGGCTATAAAAGAGCAGTGAAGAAACCTTTACAAGGTTCGGACCTTTTGAGACTGTGGACAATTCTGGAGGAATTGTTGGAAGGTACGCGTCTGTAAGGTTTCGACGTTCGATGATCTAAACGAACATATGGAGAATTGCTGAGAGAGTCGCAAGCAAGCGTGCAAGCACATTCTGATCATCGGAGAATTGATTTTCAGAAGTAACGGAGCGTACATCAAGTGCGTGCAGGGCAGAGGAACTTGTCCTAAGAGTCACGATTGTGGGTTTTTAACCTTCAGGCTAAGGTGACTGTTTTTGATAGTAGGAGACACTATTGTACAGATATTGTAACGCTTGTACAGTCTACTGATTAATAAAAGTAATCATTAGACGAATTTCCGCTGCATTTATATTTCTGAGGAACAAGTGCCTGCTAACTTGGTCTTAGTCCTTAACAAGTCTTAGACCTAGTCTTTACTGCTAACAAGCGATCCTATCAATTGGTATCAGAGCCGCTGGTTCTAGATCTTGTTGAGCATTGCAGGTATGTCAGGAGACTCGTTTGCTACTCCACCAAAGCTGAAGGTAGGAGAATATGCATCATGGGCAATTCGGTTTGAGGAACATGTCCTCGCACTGGACGGAGAAGTTTGGCAGATAATTGAACAGGGACGTCAAATCATCCAGGATGATACTGATCCAACTAAAGAGAAACCCAGAGCTTTTTACACCACTGCAGACTACAAGAAACTCAGAAAAATGCTCAGGCTCATGAAAGTTCTGCATTCTGCACTTGAACCTGATGATCTGGACAAGGTCATGATGTACAAAGATCCTGCAGAAGTTTGGGATGCTCTCAAGAGGATTTATGAAGGTTCTGGTGATGTGAAGAAGAACAGGATCATTACCGCTCAGATGAAGTTCAATGCCCTTCGTCAAGGAAAGGATGAGTCGCTTCATGACTATCATTCTAAGTTCCAGGGAAGTTTGTCTACACTGTCCAGATTGGGAAAGGAACTTGAACAATGGGAAGTTACTCACCACTTTCTGCAAGGACTTAGTCCAGCATGGGATAACATATCAAGGACCCTGGCTGCTCTCCCTGATACTAAGAGGATTACTCTTGAGGAATTAGTCTCAAAACTGGAAAGTAACATGCTTATAGAGAAATGTAAGTTTGAGGGACGTGAACCTCAGAAGGGTGGAAAGCAGATTGCACTGGTCAGTGAGAAGGACAAAGACAAGGAGAAGTCTAAGTCCTCAAACGGTAAGGGCAAAGGAAAAGGAAAAGAAAAGGAATCCGATGAGAAATCCGATGATAAGTCAGACATGGCATTGTTGTCCAAGGCTTTGCAGATCGCAAGTAAGAAACTTGGTTCAAAGGACTCGTCTTCCAAACGCACCGCCGGTAAGGATGATGAGTGTTTCTATTGCAAGAAAAAGGGACACTTTGCTAGAGATTGCAGAAAGAAAAAGAAGGATAAAGCTGACAAGGAGAAGTCAAAGGATGACAAACCGGATGAGAAACAGAAAGACAAGAAAGCTATGATAGCAACTTGGGGTGATTCAGATGAGGACAGTGACCTAGATAGTCTGTTTGGGTCTAGATCTTCCAGAAGGAATTACTGCTTAATGGCAAAGGAAGAATCATCTACATCTGAGGTAGATTCTTCTTCTTCTGATTCATCTAAATATACATCACATTCTACTTTAATGTTTCTTATTAGAAGGCTTTGTGATAAGAATGATGAATTGTCTAACCTTGTTGAAAAGCAAGAAGTTGTCATTGAGAAGAAGTCTGCCAAGATACGGCAACTTCAGAATGACCTCGTTCGAAAACGAGAAGCTGTTTTGCAGGTTCAAGAACCTATGGCTAGAAGGAACAGTTCCAGAGTTCAGAAACCTAAACCGGGACTAGGTTATGGTGAAGTGACTATTCTGAAAAGAGGTCCAAGTGCTGGTGAACCCAGGAGCACTCCACGGGTGAAGGTGGATCTCCATGACGAGGCAAGGATATATGGTAAAGGATATCATATTTGGGCAAAAAGCGCTAGGACAAAGACCAGCTGGGATCAACCTCAACAAACAGAAGGAAAAGGTTGCTGAGTTCAACAAAGTGGATTTCAGAAAGAGGAAAATCTGTTACCACTGTGGAAAGGAAGGTCATCTCTGGAAAAGCTGTCATGCCAGAAAGTTTCCAAAGCAGGGGACATGTACCGGACAGAATCAGTCTGTCAAAGCTGATGTTTTAAATTCTCCAAAGAACATTTCTAGTGTTAACTTTTGTGCTGACTTGAAACCCAAAAAGGCTAAGCTAATTTGGGTACGTAAGAACTAATCATTTCTGTGCAGGTAGAGAGAGGAACAGGTCCATGGTATGTAGACAGTGGATGCTCCAGCCACATGACTGGAAAGGTGGACTACTTCTCTTCTCTACAACAACATTCCGGAGGTTCAATTACCTTTGGAAACAGAAGTAAAGGTGAAATTCTAGGCACAGGTATGGTTAAGTTAAATAAGAAAGTTAGTGTAGATAATGTTAGTTTGGTCCGGAACTTGAAGTTTGATTTACTTAGTGTTTATCAACTCTGTCAAGATAGTAATAATAAAGTTGTTTACTTCTAATGAGTGCTATGTGAAGTCTCTAAGAACAGGAAAGATTCTTCTCAAAGGCATCATGGAAAATGGAGTATATATGACTGATCCGGACTTTGACCCAGACGAGTATCTATGTTTGTCTTCAAAGGCAGATGATTCAGGTTTATGGCACAGGCGTCTAGGTCATGTGAATCTCAGGTTGATGAAAAAGCTTCAGAGGTTGGAACTGGTTCGTGGGTTACCAGAAGTGAGTCATGTACCTGATCAGGTTTGTGTTCCTTGTACTAGAGGCAAGCAGACCAGGACTCATTTCAGCCTAAGAATGTAGTCAGTACCAGCAGACCTTTGGAGTTAGTGCATATGGACTTGTGTGGACCTATGAGGACTCAGACCATTGGAGGTAACAAGTATGTGTTCGTTTTGGTTGATGATTATTCGAGGTATACATGGACAATATTCATTTCTTCCAAGACTGAGGTATTTGATCAGTTTGAGGTTTGGGTCAAGGCTGTGGAAACAATGCTGGGTCAGAAACTTAAAAGTATCAGATCAGATCATGGTACTGAGTTTGACAATGCAGATTTCATCAGCTGGTGTGCCAGTCAGGGAGTTTATCATAACTTTTCAGCGCCAAGGACTCCACAGCAGAATGGGGTAGTGGAACGCAAGAACAGGACCCTGGAGGATATGACCAGGACTATGTTGCTGGAAAGTGGCTTGTCTAAGAGGTTTTGGGGAGAAGCAATGAATACAGCTTGTTATGTGTTGAACAGAGCCTATTTGAGACCAATCTTGAACAAGACTCCGTATGAGCTGCTGAAAGGACGTAAGACCCAACATTTCTCACTTGAAAGTTTCGGGTGTAAGTGCTTCATTCACAACAACGGGAAGGATCAGCTAGGAAAGCTAGATCCAAGGAGTGATGAAGGTATATTTGTAGGGTATTCAGCTCACAGTAAGGCATACAAGGTGTACAATCAGCAAACTCAGAAAATGGAGGAAAGCGTACATGTGGTCTTTGACGAGAATGTCATGCCAAGGAAGCCTGCAGAGGACCAAGTCCAACAGGAGCCAGCAGAGGAAATCTTTATATTGGCTCGACCAGATGTGTTCCATGCTGAAGGAATCATTGGTTATCCAACACAAGAGGGTGTTGATGAGGTACAGGAGGTTGCCGACGGGAATCCAGCACAAGTGGGTGTTGATGAGGATCCAGTTGTTGAGAATCCAGTTGAAGTACCTGTCCCAGAGGAACAGCAGGTGGAACAAGTCCAGGCTATTGATCAGGATCAGGTATCTGAGGATGGTAACAACGATCAGAATCCAGTAGAGGAAGTTATTGGAGATGTGGTTCCGTTGAGAAGAAACCCTAGAGAAAGACAACCAAATGTCAGACTTCGGGATTACTATTGCTATGCAGCGTTTCAGGGGGAACAAGTCCAGACTGCGTTTGTATCCCTGATTGAGCCAAAGAAGGTAGAAGATGCACTTAAGGATCCAGATTGGGTTCAGGCAATGCAAGAAGAGCTGCATCAGTTTGAGAGGAATAAGGTTTGGAGACTTGTACCTAGACCAGAAAAGAGAAAGGTGATTGGTACTCGTTGGGTGTTCAGGAACAAGAAGGATGAGAAGGGAGTCATTGTCAGGAACAAGGCTCGGTTGGTTGTACAAGGGTATAATCAGCAAGAAGGCATCGATTACGATGAGACCTTCGCACCGGTGGCGAGGTTAGAGGCCATCCGACTTCTCATTGCTTATTCAGTTCAACATGGATTCAAGCTCCATCAAATGGACGTGAAGACAGCGTTCTTGAACGGGAACCTGAAGGAGGAAGTTTATGTGAAACAGACTCCAGGTTTTGAGGACACAGTCCATCCAGACCATGTTTATGTTCTCGACAAAGCACTTTATGGGTTGAAACAGGCACCGAGGGCATGGTATGAAAGGTTGTCAGATTTCCTAATAGCTCATGGATATGAGAGAGGAGCAGTGGACAAGACATTGTTCCTTCTGAGGACAAAGAAGCATCTGTTAGTGGTTCAGGTCTATGTCGACGACATTGTCTTCGGGGTCAACCAGTGATGAATTGGTGAAGAAGTTCACTGAGCTTATGGAAAGTGAATTTGAGATGAGTATGGTCGGGGAATTGACCTACTTCTTGGGACTTCAGATTCAGCAGATGGAGAATGGGACTCAGATACATCAGGCCAAGTACTTGTCCGAGATAGTGAAAAAGTATGGACTTGATCAGTCAAAGCCCTCTGCTACTCCAAGTTCGACCAGCAGTTCCTTGTCCAGGGATGAAACCTCTCCAAAGGCAGATCCAACACTTTATAGAGGAATGATTGGTTCACTTCTGTATTTAACAGCAAGTGCAATAACCTGACATTATGTTCAGTGTTTGTGTCTGTGCCAGGTACCAGTCCGATCCGAAAAACACACGTGAAAGCTGTGAAAAGGATCCTGAGGTACTTGAAGGGGACCAAGAACCTTGTTCTGTGGTATCCGAGGTATAAGTCCTTGACACTGGAAGGATACACTGATGCTGATTATGCCGGGGACAGATGTGACAGGAAGTCAACGTCCGGGATGGCTCAGTACCTTGGATCTTGTCTCATCTCATGGGGGTCCAAGAAGCAGAATTCGGTAGCTCTTTCCACAACCGAAGCTGAGTATGTTGCTGCCGGAGCATGTTGTGCACAACTCCTTTGGTTAAGGAATCAGCTAAAGTGATTTCAATCTCTACTTTGAATCATTATTCCCTATCTATTGTGATAATACTAGTGCTATATGTGTAGCTAAGAATCCAGTACATCATAGTAGAATGAAACATATTGAGATTAAACATCATTTATAAGGGATTGTGTAGAGAAGGGACTTGTTTCTATGGAGACTTGTAGGACTGAGGAACAAGTCGCGGACATATTCACCAAAGCTTATGCAGGGAAACATTCGAGAAGTTCAGGACAGCACTTGGTATGATTTCTACCTAGTGAGGTATCTCTAAACTTAACCCTCAATGATTGGTTAGAATAAGGGTAAGCATTGATACATATGTCCTAAAGTATGTGAATCTGCCTATGTGTGAATAGAATGGTTGCATGCTTTACTTCTTGATTAAAGGTGAAATTGTCTTGTTTTTGCTTGGATTGTATTTGCTTCTTAGCCAAGTACCTTCCGGATCTTGATCCTCAGTAGCCTCATGAAGGAAGTGTACCAGCCTCCTTAGCCAAATACTCAAAGGTACGTTTTGTGTGATTTTATGAGTGTTTGAATTGTGATGTTCGCACTATAGACCCTTACGGTCAAGCCAAACCATCACAATGTCCCTTGTGGAGTTCATGATAAGGTCGGGGTACAGTATTCACTTGTTCAGGACAATGACCAGATTTGACAGTTGAGCAGATTTAAAGGTATTTGTCTCAGTGGTTTAATGCATGTCAGAAAAGGTGTCAAAGTCCTGCGCAGTCAATGAATTGATTGGGAGGTGGAATGAGATGCGTGTATTTGGTCTTGGGAAGCCGAATCGTTTTGGGAGTTATGATTTGATAAGGTTTGAATTTTGAATTTGAACCAAAGGGATTTAAGGATAATCCGAGAAGATAACCTCTCACCGCAAATCTAGCCTACCAATTTCCAAAACCCTAACCGACGAAATCGAAAAACTCAGCCGCCGACTCAATGGCCTCCAACACCGACAACAACAACATCGCCGCCACTATTGCTGCCTCAGAGGTTGAGGACCTGTCGCGAGCTATGGTCGTTTATGCTCCACCATCTCAATCGACGGAGATGGAATCCGTGATGGTTGAAGAAGGTAACATGCACGGAGTGGAGATTGCGAATGGCGAGGAGGCGAGCGAAAAGGATTCGGATTCTGGTAAGGTTCCTAAACCTGTGATTTCTGAATCGGATGAAGCTGTTGCATCGATTATTAAGAGTATCATGAATGCGATTGGTAATGTTGCGTTTGTTGATAATGTTACTGTTGCGGACGTTGTGGAGAATGTTGCTGGTGACGACGGTGATTTGGGAAACCCAGTGGTGGATGGGTTTGTTGAAGTGCAGGTTGATGGGAATGATCAGGATCATGAGGATGAGGATCTTGCTAGAGCAGCAAGATTGCTAAGGATTAGCAAAAGGGAAATCAGTCCAATTCCCAGTGATGATGAAGTGGTGACTGTCTCCAGTACAGCTCCAACCAAGACTCCTAAGCAGTCCAAGAGGACTAAGTCAGCGGGGACGAGATCCCAGCCGATAAGGTCCTGTCTTATCAAAAGGAAGAAGAACAAGGTGGTCGACGATTATGAGACTGATGAGGATGCTACAGTGGTCAAGAAGCAGAAGACTACCAAGAAAGAGATCTTGGAAGATGGAGTGTTCAGTAAGGTTTCTGAAGGAGGAGAAACTGGAGGAGGTCTTGGACCTGTTGGAGTATCAAGAGTGGGAAAGTTTGTTAGATATGGACGAAATGGTAAGTCCATCAGCAGTATTCGAGTTTTATTCTCAGCTCTCAGTATCAGCCAAAAGAAACAATGTCCATCTGGACTTTGTCATTGGAGGAGAGGATCTGACCCTGTCTAGCAAAGAGCTGTAAATTATTCTCAACATTCCTCATAAAGGATATGGGGAGTGGATAAAAGGACAATGGCCGAAGAATGAAGAAGACAGATATGTGGTTCAACAGCGAGTATGTGGCACAGCTGAGCCAGGAAGAGTACCTTCGAAGCATCTGTCAGCCAAAGTCAAAGTCCTTCACAAATTGATGGTCACAAATCCGCTGCCAAGAGGGTCGAAGACCAGTCTAGTCCAATTGGAAGACATTCTGTTGATGGACAAGATCCTGAAGAAAGAACAGATAAACCTTCCGAAGATGATTATCAATCAGATGAGCTACTTAAGCCAGATGAAGCAAGTTGGTTATGCACGGATAGTGAAGAAAATCCTCCAGTACCATGAAGTTTATAAGAATCATGAGGACGAAGTCCCAGTGGTGAGGAAATTTAATCCGAGCGACTTCAAGAAGATGGGCTTAGTATTCTCTGATGAGGGTTGGATAAAAGACTTGGGAAAAATGGAAGGAAAATTTGTGGAAGGTAATGAATAGGACTCTGATGGATATAGTCCTCTACCTGACGATTACTTAGTAAGGTTGAATGAGTTGGATATCAACGTTAGTCAGGTCAAGGGTGAGTTGAGGAAGGTGTCCTCGGATGAAGGATCTAAGAAAGAGTTCCAGAACTCAAGGAAGCGGTACTGAAGGCAGTTCAGGACAGAGTCTGAGTGCCCTGATATGGTGAATGCCAGTACCTGGACCATCATGAACTCATCCCTTCCTTTCATCCCTACCAAATTATCCCTTTTGTTGTTTGAACTTTTTATTTCCCCTTCCATGCAATTTAAGACAATTTGCTTTAATTTCGAAGTTTTTATTGTGCAATTTATCTTGTTTGCATATTTGGTTGTTCTATACTTGTGGTTTATTGTTGATATGTTTACCCTTGTTTGATGATGCCAAAAGGGGGAAGAAAGTGTTAGGGGTACTGATCTAGGGGGAACAAGACCAAGTGTGTGTTCTTGTTCCAATTTCAAAATAAGAGTTGATTTGACCGTATGCATGGAGGGTTTGTCCAATTAGACAGTAAACAAGATTTAATTCAAACTTCAATTAAAATCAACCCGTTCCACCTAACAAAGAGATCCATGTACTTATCTTGAAAACTCACTGGCTGAGTTCCTAGACACTTGATCTTTGCTTATCCATTACTGTCTCCATAATTGTGATGATCCTAATACAACTTGTATTCATCTTTTAAGTTGAGTTTGATGGGATGGAACGCATGATAAGACATGTGATATCCGGTTGTTTTGATCTTTCTTTTTGAAATAATAGCAACGCAGATATGGTTACTTAGAAGCCTACTAATTCTCTAACCTCCTCCATTATCTTATCATATATAATGGTTAATTTATTTGACTACTTCCTTAAATTTAAAAATATCTATAATAAAATCAGAATATAACATAGTGGTTGGATGACTTTATCTTTGATTCAATGGATCAAAACACATTGTACTGAATAGGGACGTTGAGTGAATTGGTAGTGAATTGATAGTGCATTGTACAGAAGAGGGTCATTGAGTAAATTGATAGTGAATTGATAGATCATTGTACTAAAGAGGGTCGTTGAGTGAATTGGTAGTGACTTGATAGTGCATTATAGTGAAGACGGTGTTGAATGAATTGGCAGTGAATTGAAAGTGCATTGTACTGAAGAGGGTCGTTGAGAGAATTGGTAGTGAACTGATTGTGCATTGTACTAGGTTGTTCGCTTCAAGGTTGTTTGCTTAAACATTTGTTCTATAAATATGTACTCCCTCCGTCCCACCAAATGCTTCTCTTTTTGCCATTTTAGTGTCCCACCGAATGCTTCCTATTTCTTTTTTTGGCAAAAAATAAATATTAAAATATAACACTCTAATTACACTTACTAGTTAAACATAATTAATTATACTAACTAATTAATTATTATAATTGAATTTAACTAACTAACAAAATTGAAAAATCACCCCCAACAACCCTAGATATTGGTTTCAAAATTTTGGTCTCAAAAATAATTTTGGTCTCAAAATTTTGTTGGGAAACTTTACTTTTGGATTTGTCTTAATCAGATTTTCATCAGAATTTTTTATTCCTTAAATATTGGTTTCTTATTTACACTGGAAATGCCAAATAGGAAGCTTTGGGTGGGACGGAGGGAGTAACACATTCTCAATGAATATTTCATACACACTCATATCTCACAAACATTTCATACAATATAAGATGGTAAGAAACAAATCCGGGAAGGGAAGCGGTTCATCATCACAAGGGAGGAAAGAAAAAAAACCAAATCCGAATTTGGGAGAATGACATAAGGACAGATTTCGATGGCAACTGCAATTTATGCTCTATGTCGAGTTTAGTGAACCATAAGTGTGTAATTGATCACCAAACTGCTCGCCACTATGATTGTAATTATATTTGTGATAAATGCAAGCGCGTCGTTTTCGTACAAAAGAAGATTGCATAGAGCATATGAATGAGGGAAGGTGTTTGGTTTATCACTACCGTTGATGGGAAGTCTTCTGATGAGTGTATTACCAAATTCCTTCTAAATATGAGTTTGTTGTTGCATCAACAAATCCTTAAATAAGTGAGTCAGTGACTGCAAATATTTTTATAAAAACTTTCGATTGCATGGTGAATTAAATTAGTTGAAATATAACGTTTAAAATAACTCTCAGGATGTCCAACACTGCTAGCTTTTTAATTACTTGACATAAGCAAGCCCCCCCCCCATATTTTTATCTTTTTTGTCGCTTTTTCCATCGGGTTCGGCAATGCATTGGAATCTTGATTGTCTTAATTGTTGGAAAATAATTACAATATATCAAATGATAACTCGCTGCTAAAATACATTGCAAGTAATTGAGTAATTAATTAAAGACTACTTATACACCAGCAACCTCAATGCAAAGTAGTCTAAATTAGTAAAACTATTATTACCAAATTAAACAAAGCATAAATACTATAGCAAAGAGCTCCATCAACTTTCACTGCAAATTAAGTTCCATTAAATATGTACGGTTAGTCGTGCTAACAAAGTATGCATGTCAATTAATTGAGTAATTGTTGATACATGGTTCCCATGTTGAGTTTTGATGATGACAACACGTTACTCATATTTAAGTTGAGTGTGCAGAGGACATGGTCCTGACAGGCTGCATACGGGACATGAACCAGGACTACACTGAAATATGCATGGAATCATGATGATGATAAAATTGTGAGTAGATAAGTCGAAGCAACTGCTGGAGCAACTGCTGGAGCAACTGCTGGACATCTGGAAGACACACAATGCAAAGGAAGTTGCAGATTGTGGTGGTTACATGGTGGTTACACTAGGTGGTTACTCGAGTGGGTAAACAAAAGAATCTCCATTGCAATCGAGACAACAGTCTGGAGAATTGCTGAGAGAGCAAGCAAGCAAGCGTGCAAGGATATTCTGATCATCGAAGAATTGATTTTCAGAAGGAATGAACGTACAGCAAGTGCGTGCAGGGCAGAGGAACTTGTCCTAAGAGTCACGATTGTGGGTTTTTAACCTTCAGGCTAAGGTGACTGTTTTTGATAGTTGGAGACACTATTGTACAGATATTGTAACGCTTGTACAGTCTATTGATTAATAAAAGTAATCATTAGACGAATTTCCGCTGCATTTACATTTCTGAGGAACAAGTATCTGCTAACTAAGTCTTAGTCCTTAACAAGTCTTAGACCTAGTTTTTACTGCTAACAAGCGATCCTATCAGTAATTAATAATATCAGACAAATCAGATCATTGTTGTTGAAAATAGTTATATAACAAAGGCACTTAATCAAACAGTGAGTTCAAAATAGATGGATGAACAGTGACAACTAGTTAAGCAAAGTATGAAACAGTTTTTGTTAGACTCAACAGTAAGTCACAAAAGCATAGCAACATCACAATTTAATGACAACATCACAACAGTGACAACTACGGGAGAGTATTCGGGAATTTCCCGAATTTCCGACCCGAAAAATTCCCGAATTTTTTTTCTCAATCCTAAATTTTTATTTCGTTTTCCAACCCGACATTTATCAATTTACCGACAATTCGGTAAATCGGAAATTCGGTAAAATCGGTAAATTTACCGATTTTACCGAATTTCCCGAATTTTTTCAAAAATAAATTTAATATTATATTTTAAAATAATAATTCATCAAATCTAAACTTGAATCATGCTTAAAATCATGTCAAATATATTTATTTTTCAAAATATACTCCAGAAATAAAAACAAAAATATTGAGACTAATTTAATTGTCAAATTAATGTAATATTTAAATATTTAAAATAATTAAATTATATTTTTTTCGGGAAATCGGGAAATTTCCCGATTTCAAAAATCTATTCCGTTTCCTGATACTTTTTTTCCCGAAGATAAATCGGTAAATTTACCGATTTTCCCGATTTACCGACTTTACCGACCCGAAACTTGTCGGAAAAGAAAAAATCGGTTCGGTAAATCCGAAATTCCCGATTTTTGCTCACCCCTAGTGACAACTATGAGTTCAAATATTTGATTACCCTTCTGGATCTTTACCCTTTCAAAACATCACAATTTAATGATTTTATTATGATAATAACGAATGTGTGTTTAAAAATCTCAAATGAATCCATGTTAGCAAAAAAAGGAAATATATGTTATTGCATTGCTCAAAAAACATCCCTTAAAATGTGTAGTGCCCTTCAAGAATTAGAATTTAGGAAACATGAATATTTTAAAACACATATAGAAATAATATTAATCGTTGATTTGATTAATTCGAATGTTAAGATCAAAGTTGATTTTTAATTAATTAGGCGGTTGAATTTGTAAAAAAACACGGGCATTTGAGGATTGACGGTTATCAAAATCAAACGTTAAATCAATCAAAACCAATGATTGATATTATGTTCTTGCTTCTTATAAAAATACACATGTTCTTCTAGAATCTTTACCACTATGTAAGTCCCGAATATATTTTATTGGCATAAATATGAATTTGGCTTTTTACTACTCTTTACGCAGCTCACGAGTGAAAGATATCAGCTAAATGTATTTGATTCGTAAGGATAAAGTTCTAGGAGGACCAATTATTTTTTAGTAGAACGATACGACACAATCTTGACCGTTGATTAATTATAATCTAATGGTTGAGATTTAAAGTAAAATAACCGTCAAATCCAACCGCCCCGTGTTTTTCGCAAATCAATCCAACCGACAAATTTAATTAAAACTCAACTTTAATCTCAACCGTTTATTTATCAAAATCAATGGTTCAGATTTTGTCTTATTATTTTACATTTATATCACGTCTCACATGATTTCAAGCCTAATTCGTAAAAAGAATAAAGTAATTTGAATCATCAATTTATATTTGCAGACACATAACTTTGGGGGTGAAATCATAAAATTATAAAATCATTGATCTTAAAAAATCAGATTTTGACTGGAACATGTTGTTGGGTGTATGAATTCCTAATCCGGATAAATATCATCGCTAACACAAAGTTGTTGAAGGGCACACTAATATGTTGAACTTAAAAATTAGATTTAATGTAGAGAGTGCAGAGAATATGAATATAGAGCTTGTATCCCATGGATCCATCTAATTTGGTGGATTCGTGGATTCCCTTCTTGCATCCGTTGATTGTATTTTTGGATGCACCAGATTGCGCCACGTCATTGCATTTGTCATGTGCACATCACGTGTGCATCACGTGCAAAATACGTGCAAACTCACATGTTTCATTAATGCGTTGGCACAATCTGGTGCGTCCAAAAAATGCAATTAACAGGTACAAGAGGGGTTCATGAGTTCACCAAATTAGATGGATCCACACGATACATTTCTTGTGAATATATTCAGAGAATGTGTTGCCACTTTGACACTCTATATCCTAACTCTCAGTCAACTAATCACCACACAGGTGTATTTTAGATCAAATATTAGTTTATTAAACGCAACTAAACTTATGCTTATTAACCTATGGGTTAATTTTCT
>QZGG01002435.1:0-38041 GCA_006409495.1 Sedum album
ATAATATCTTGTTTTGCAGAAAACCACCATTTTAACAACTAAGTACGAAATGACTCTATTATAATATCCTCATTGTCAAAAACTACCTTATGAATATTTAGGTAACGCTAGGTAATGATGTTGAGGCTACAATTGTGGCTATCTTTGATTAGCAAGACATTATTACTCTTCCTACAAAATTACGGTTCATTAAACAAAACCTAATAGAAGCAAATAAGTTGCGGATGCGGTGAGAAGCTGTTATATCTTTAATACATAGTTGAATCTATAATACGTAGTTGAATCTTTTAGATCAATATAGTACAACAGTTATAGTTTAAAAGTAGTGATGTAATAAATCATATTTCATAGAAATAAAAGGAGGAAAATTATTATATATATTTATCCAGTCGGTAGCCATTCCACATTGATAATTATAAACTCTCAAACATGAGTTTTGTTTTGCATTTTCTAGCATTATTTTTATCATTGACATCCATCAAGATTAAATTGAAGCATCATGTAGCTAGTAGACATTTATAAAAGAGTTAAATTATCGTACGAGCCTCTGATCTAGCATGAACAGTGCAGTTGGTAGTACTTTGATAATCAATTATTTAAATGGTGGTTTTTCGTAAAGCGGATATTATAATAGTGGTTTTTGGTAATTAACAAAATAAAAAATGTTATTTTATTGTCACGCGTACACGCACTTAACAGAAGTTTTAACGGAACAGTAGGGCTGGTGGTTTTTGGTTAACGGCAGCATTATAATATACTCGTTTTGTAATTTCTTGATATCGTGGTTGTTTTAACGGAACAGTTATAAGCTTCATTAATCAAACTTTCAACTAAATTTGTTTCATAATAATCAATGAATTCTGAAGAAAAAACAAAACAAATAACAACTGTTTATTACAGCGCTTAAAACTTAAAAGCGTTGTTGTAAATAACATACCACAACGCTTAATTGTTATAAGCGCTGTAAAAAATTCTCAGTAATTCGATTTCCTTAAATAAAAAATAATTATGTATATTTTACAGCGTTTTTATAATTTTAAGCGCTGTTGAATATTTTAAATTACCTGATCGGTCGATACGGTTTCGCGCAGATTTTAATCCCAATCGTTGCTCTAACAGTCCATATTTAGTACCCGCACAAACTTCCCGCTACAATCTTTCTATATATATCCAAATATGTTACAAAATTTACATTAAAATTTTCTGTCAAACTTACTATTGTTCATGTCGGATGTTATAATTTTCAGTCCAAATCTTCTTTGTTACGCATAAACTTCTCGTTTCAAGTAAGGATAAATACCTATTTGTTACACTTTTGTGTTTTATATTTTTCGGTAAGCTTTTTTGTTTTTTTGTTTGATGTTAACTCTATTCTATTTTTTGTTGATACATGTCGAGAACGATGAGACAAATTCAAGACGAGCAATGAGAAGACGAGCAATGAGAAGACGAGCAATGAGACAAATTCAACACAAAGGCCATGGTTTTGGTCCATAATTTTTATTTGCTAATGTTTGTAAAAATCGAATGTTAAAATCGATTTCAATTTCATTGTAAAATTACGATTTAAATAAAAAATAAAGAGAATTTATAATCAAAAGTGATTCCCTTTAAAGACAGTTATAAATATTATTAACTTTCCAAAACTGTCTTCTCAAATCTCCGTAAATATAATAAATCTTACAGCGCTTTATTTTAAAATTTGATTTAAAATCTTATATTTAACAGAATATCGATTTAATTATTTTAAAATAAACAACTTTTTACAGCGCTTAAGTACCAAAAACGCTGTAAAAATTGTTAAAATACAACAGCGCTTTTATAGTAAAAAAGCCCTTAAGGATTATCTCCGCGGATCCTTTAATTGTTAAGGGTCCGCGGATATAATCCGTAAGGGTCCGCGGACCGTGATCCCACATCGCCCAAAGTAAAAAGAAATCAGTAGCGAAAGTTATAAAAAAATCCAACCCAATCGTTCTGAATTTCTTATATCGGGCCGAGTTCGAGCTTTGTCTCGAACTCACGAGTGAGCTTGATTAAATAATTTCGGATCGGGTCGGGCTAAGTCGGGCTCAAAAAATTCGGGGCGGGTCATTTTATAGGGTCGGGCTCAAAAATTAAGACCCTAGCCCTACCCTATTGTACTCGGGTTAGGGTCGTATATGGCCGTAACTCGAGCTCGGGTCGGGTTCAGGCCGATCGGGTCGGTCGGGTCAACTCGGACTTTCTCAGCCTTAGGGTCAAATGGAGAGGCCTACCCTTGAAGATGTAAACGGAGCTTTCAGAAGCTTGAAAATCAAGAAATTTACTTCGAAAAAACAGAGCAAAGGTGGACAAAATGAGGTTTGACGACGGCCGGTAAAATCGGAGAAGCGGGAACTTGAGAGTGAGTAAAAACTTGAAGTTCGGAATTTACTAGGGTTAAATCGTGACTTTCAACAGCGCTTAAATAAAAAAGTGCTGTTGTCTTATTACTTTGAACAACGCTTATAAAAAAAGCAATGCGGAAAGTGTTAATATAACAGCGCTTATCATAAAAGCGTTGTTGTATATTAACCACAATGCTTATAAAATAAGTGTTGTCTAAAGTATGATCTTTAACATCACTTATTAAAAAAAGCGTTGTTATTTGTTCAACTTTAGACAACGCTTATGTGGATAAGCTCTGTCGTATATATTTGACAACGTTTTCTGAAGAAACACTGTGTTATTATATGATACAACCTCGCTTAATAGGTTAAGCGCTGTTATACGTCAATTTCATTTAACAGTGCTTAAATATAAGCGATGTTGAACATCCAATCTATACTAGTGAAATATAGTAATAATTATATTTCAAAGAAATCAATAAATAAATAAACATATAAACTTCAGGTTTTACACGTACAACATTCTACTTCAAGGGAATTGAAAGATATATCAAATGCATCGAACATAATCACTTCAGGTGTTACATTTGCATGATTCATTTTTTTATGTCTCATGTGCAAGATTCCACTAGGAAATCGAAAATTAAATATGAGCATCATTCCACTTCAAGGGAATTTAAAGATAGATGTAACTACTTGTGGTGTAATACATCCACTGATTTCAAATTTGAGAAGTCAAGAGACAAAAATATGAATCACTGCACTACTTGAAAATAAATGATGATTCCACTTGTGAATCAACCTTTACAATATTGGTACTTTTTTATGGCTACGACTCCACTACTGGGGAATCAAGTCATTCACCAATTACTATATTCGTAGCACTTCGAGTACTATATACATGTTTGATTTATTTATTCCACTCCGGATGAATTATTTCATAAAATATGATTCCACTTCGAGGGAATCATATATTACAAAAATAAGTAAGTTTCTTATCAATGATTCCACTTTAGGAGAATCTACTTACAAAGTTACATATACATGTGATACAACTTCAGGTGAATAAAAATAAGAATAAACTTCATATACATATGCATATGATTCAACTTCAGGTGAATCAAAGCATGGATAAATTATAATCGCGGATCTATACAAAACTATCATGTAATAGTATGAAAAACTTAGATGAATCATTAACAATTTCTTACCAATACCTCTTACCTGGACCAATTCGTGCTGATAACGTATTGTAATATAAAGAAACATAAACAAATGATATGTAAGAGAGACATGAATATAAGGGAGGAGATATGGAGAATTTTCATTTATTCTTATTCACATATACATAAGACTTTTATATAGACACTTATAATTGGAATATGAAAAGAGATCTCCTCAAAAGTCATCCAATATTAAATCTCTATTTATAACAATTTTCAATTTATTTGATTATTAATATCAGTCCAAAAAAAGAAAATCTAACATGAAAATCTCATAGGAATGGTTTCCGGTTCGGAGTGGAAATAAACATAAAACGATGGTTTTAAAATCAGGGTCCTCATTCGCATGATGATGGGCTTTCGTCCCGGCCCAAATTCACTCCGTCGTGTGACTACGCATAGACTTGATGTGAAACTGTGCTGCTTTTCGTTCAATCTCCGATCAGCCGATCCGATCAGTTAAGCGAAGATGCGAAAGAGGGACCTTGCGATTCTCATGCTCGCGGCTTTCGCCATTTTCTTCTCTCTCCAGGTAATTACTAAACCCTAAACTATCGTCCCATTCATTTCGTCTTTTCAACTACTAGCCCTAGAAACTCACCTGTTTCATTGATTTCATGTTGTTTGTTTTGTAGCATGAAGGTGACTTTTCATTCAAAGAGGCTTGGTTCCATTTGCACGATGAGTATCCGATTCGTTATGAGGCCGAGCGCCTTCCACCTCCGGTAGTAGCTGATCTCAATGGAGATGGCAAGAGAGAGGTTCTTGTAGCTACTCATGATGCCAAAATTCAGGTCAGTTTCTGTTAATATTGCTACTTGTTTACTTGTGTGATGGAATGGAAGTAGGAGAGCGTTTATAATATGGTGTGGTTTGTTAGGTTTTGGAGCCTCATAGTTTGAGAGTGGATGAAGGATTTAGTGAGGCTCGGGTTTTGTCAGAAGTGAGTTTACTTCCGGAGAAAATAAGGGTTGCCACTGGACGGCGTGCTGTTGCAATGGCTACTGGTGTTATTGATAGGCATTATAAGAAAGGACAACCTCAAAAGCAGGTTTTGGTTGTTGTCACGTCTGGCTGGTCAGTCATGTGTTTCGATCACAACCTCAACAAGTTATGGGAAACTAACTTGCAGGTGTGGTGTGACGACTATCAGGCTTTTGTATCTGTGTTATCCTTGCTCGTTTTTTATTCACGGCTTCAGTCTTTTTGTCACAGGAGAATTTCCCTCATAATGCTCATCATCGGGAGATAGCCATCTCAGTTAGCAACTACACACTCAAGCATGGGGACTCTGGGTTGATCATTGTCGGTGGAAGGATGGAAGTGCAGCCTCATGTATGTTATTTCATCAACAGTTAGATATAATTAAGTTCTTCTTGTCTGTAGGTAACATGGTTCAGAATCATTGTATCAGCACTTTTCCTACACCAACCATACTAGCCTAACCCTTCATATTTCCTCCTGGCTATGATTCTTGTTTAGCAGTGTTCCCTGTAGCCGTTAACGTCCTCTTTTGAACTTCCAATTTTTTGCGTAGGGAATGTGTTCCGGTGAGGGATTATGAGACACTTGTATTCCATTTAACATTTAGTTTGATGTTATGCCCATGATTGAGTATCATGGCATTCTTGATATACCTTTTTCCCTTGTCATGGCATATAGATGTGAATAAAGATTTTAAGATCATTCAGCTGACCATCATAATGCGGCTTCTGCAATTCTTTTCATAATAAGCAGATTGTACTATTCCAATGGACATTACAATCTGATCAATTTTCTTTGTTTCAGATATACTTGGATCCTTTTGAAGAAATGGGAATGGCTGCTAGAGAAGCTGAGCAGCACAGGAGAAGTGCAAGTGAAAAGGAGGTGACTGGTTTTCCTATCAAAAATAAAATTGTGCTATAGCCAGCAATTCATATGCTCAGATGCCAGCAACACTTTTATTTGTGTTTGAATGAATATTTGTGTGAGTTAAATACAATTACATATGTAAAATCAAGTGCCAGATTTCTTGGTAGGGGCAGGTTTATAGCATGAAATGCCATATAATGCTGCAATAACTGCAATCTGGTTGTTGTGACTTATTACATCATGTAACATGTCTAGGCCTCTGAAAACACTGGAGCAATGGATCTTCGCCACTTTGCATTTTTTGCCTTTTCCGGTAAAACTGGCCAGCTTCGTTGGACTCGAAAAAATGAGGTGACTGATTTACCCTCAGTATTTATTTCCTGGGACGACTACCCTCACTAGAAGATAATACTTTTATTATAATATCCAAAAGACAATTCCAAATGATATCAGGAAGCTCAAAAACTGTGTGACTATCAATATGCCAAAATTTTATACGAACATATAAAATTATTACTTTTAACGTTTACTACTGTTATCCTCTTTTTATTATTTTTGGAATCACTGGAATATAACACCAGACCTGGTAATTGTCTGAATTCTAGACGCCATTGCAAGTGGTCTTCCCTATTAAAGTTCCTGCAGTATTTATATTGACCATCAACCATATGAATCGTAAGAGAAATTTATCTCAACAGTCTAATGTTTTAATGGTAGAACATGGAAAAACCATCCACAGATGCATCCCAGTTAATTCCGCAGCATAACTACAAGCTTGATGCGCATGCTCTAAACACCCGTCAACCAGGAGAGGTATGCTTAACAATTTTAGTTGCATGTGTACTTCCTTCTATCTGCTCTAATTTTGCTGGTATTTTGTTAAAATTGACTATCAAATATTGTGATAGAGTTGGTTTTAGTAGTACTAAATATTATCTATTCAGTTGGCTTTGTCCTTATCCAGCTCCGGCGTTATGTAAGAAGCTTCACTTAAATTTTGTATTCATTCACTGTTAGTGTAAAAGGAAGAGTCATGTCTTGTTAATCTTGTAGTCATGTGGAATTTCGTTGTCTAGATATTCAGAGAGTTGAATAAGTTTGTAAAGTTGGAAATAAATAAGCATTTTAGAGGTGGAGGGTGGCAAATCGCATGGTGTTTGATTTAGTATGAGAAATGAGTAGGAAAAAGTTAGATCCACCGGTTTAAATGTGAGATTCATGATAGGAAAGTGTAGGATTAAATACTTCAGATTTCATGTTTCAAAGAGTGTAAGAATGCTGGAAAGTCCATTTGATTGGATGCAGTTTGACTCCAGTTTGAATGCTGGGAATGAATTTTGCCTTTTACATATGTATTCTATTTTTGCATCCATTTCAATATGTAGTTGAACATAAAGAAATGGCGGTCCCTACTTATGTTCTCTTATTTGGCTGAAGTTTATTTATATTATGAATTAAAATGGTTGCTTTTTGACTCTAGTTTGAATGCCGGGAATTCAGAGAGTCAATCCTTGGAGAAATGCCACATCACTGGGTAAATTTTACATATTTATTCCATTCTTGCCTTTTACATATGTATTCTATTTGCCATTTGGACTATACAGGTAATTAATTTTTTTATTGTTTTGAATACACCCCTAAATATGCTTGCTACTACATTTTGCAGGACAGGAGAGAAGATACATTACTGAAGTTGGCACATTTTAGGCGTCACAAAAGGAAAACTTTAAAGAAAACACCTGGGAAACCATCAAGTAACCCATTCAACAAGCCAGAGGAAAACCATCCACCTGGAAAAGATGAGACAAAAAGAATTTCAAAGTTGATAGGGAAAGCAGCAAGTTATGCCGGTTCAGCCAAGACTAAGAAGGTATTATTAAATTTCTCTGAACAACATGTCGACAGTCACCCATTATATTTAAGTGCAACTCACTTTTTCATGGCATCCTGTTTTCATTGGCTTACGATGTTTGATTGTTGTTGGCTGATGTCAATGATATTGGTATAAATTAATGATGACATTGTCTTTGTATAAACCTAGTGCATATCATATTGTGTACGAAAAAATGACGCGTGTGGTTTGATGAGTAGTTCATTTGTTTCCCTGCAGCCATTACCATATGTTCCAACCATAACAAACTACACTCAGCTATGGTGGGTTCCAAATGTTGTTGTAGCTCATCAGAAGGAAGGGATAGAAGCTGTTCATTTGGCGACTGGTCGGACTGTCTGCAAGGTAATTGCCATTTCAAAATGACAATGATCTCATAATTTGTGTGTATTATATCTCTACTATATCCTGAGGCGTATGTACATGTGGCTGCATATGCTCTTTCACAATAGTGATGAATTATATAGACTATCAAGCACTATCATTATTCTGAATGAATTTACTTGTTATATGAATGTGGATCAGCTCCATCTGACTGAAGGAGGCCTACATGCTGATATAAATGGAGATGGGGTGTTAGATCATGTACAGGTAAGAATTGTTGCTCCCAATGTGTGATCTCAATAAATGTTGTTACAGCATAAACAAAGTACTGCAGAATGATATGGTAAAATAAAATCGGAGCACTGCTGCATTAAAAAAAGCCGTCGTGAATAACGCAACAAAATTTGATTAGCCCAAAAGAATGAGCTATGTATTGGTAATACAGCCTAATCTTATTGAAGGGGAGTATCCATCAGATTAGATATAGATGTCTGAAATATAGTTTGTGAAAGCTTCAAAAGGAACTGGCGTAGTTTCTGTTTTCTACTCAATTGATGCAAGTAAGACAGCATAGACAACGATTTGAAGTTATCGGTTATTTCTTTTGTTTAGGTTGTTGGTGGTAATGGTGCTGAGCAAACCGTCGTAAGTGGATCCATGGAAGTGCTGAGACCTTGTTGGGCAGTTGCAACTTCAGGTGTGCCAGTGCGCGAGCAACTCTTTAATGCGTCCATCTGCCATCATTCACATTTCAATTTATTCCAACATGGAGATTTTTCTAGAGCATATGGACGAGCTCCGGATATAACTTCCTTAGAAGTTGCAACCCCAATTCTCATCCCTAAAGATGATGGCCATAAACATCGCAAGGGGAGTCATGGAGATGTTGTCTTCTTAACTAATCGAGGGGAGGTATGCTTTCTGTTATATTTCTTCACGCCATTATAAATTGCTAGCCAGGTTCCTCGGTGCCTGTGTGTAACATAGGTTAATTACGTCCATAAACTATTTATTCATATATGCAAATATTACGCTTTCGGTTAGTATAAATTTATTTCTATTTTTTTATCATTGTATGACTATAGTTTTATATATAAGCCAGTAATTTCGTGGATGTTTGTGTGCAGTTGGTAGATTTTTTTGAGAAGAGGAACCCATGCTTTGCATGATAAAGTTGGCTTAGATTTTATCAGTAGGCCGTATGGATAAAGTTTATTAATTTGTCCCAGTGACGCAGCATATAACAAGTTCTCTTTCAGGTAACTGCCTACTCCCCAAGCACACACGAACATGAAGCCATATGGCAGTGGCAGATGTTGACCGGCGCAACGTGGTCAAATCTTCCTTCTCCTTCTGGAATGATGGAATCTGGCACAGTTGTTCCAACACTAAAGGCTTTCTCCCTTCATATCCATGGTGTTCAGGAAATGATTCTTGCAGCTGGAGATCAGGAAGCTGTTGTATTATCTCCAGGAGGAAGCATCCTTACATCAGTGGATCTTCCTGCTTCCCCTACTCATGCCCTGCTGACAGAAGACTTCTCAAATGACGGACTCACTGATCTCATTTTGGTGACTTCGAACGGAATGTATGGATTTGTTCAAACCAGACAACCGGGCGCCCTTTTCTTCAGCACGCTTGTAGGGTGCCTCATAATTGTGATGGGTGTCATTTTTGTGACACAACATCTGAACTCAATGAAGGGAAAACCTCGCGCTCCTAGGTAGGTAAAGGAGACATTGGAAAACTGAAGGCATTAGCTGTGGCATCCTGGTTCGTTTCTTCCGCAGCTGAGATTGGTGAATGATAATAAAACTCCCTACTTTGTGGATGGCCAGGACTTTAGGATGTAAAATTCTCAAAGCATTTTACTACGATCTAACGACTCACACAATTTTTGTTTATTTAATCATATGGGGTAAATGTATAAGGGACATTAAATTCGAAGTCGTTATTGAGTCGGGTCCTGCGAGTGCCACCCTTACGAAATATAGGGTGAGAACTGTTATGAATCAAATATAAAAAACGTATAAAATGTCCATCCATTTAAGTTTTCGCTTGTTAAGTTGTTTTGACGAAATGGAAACTTGAAAACAAATTCTATAAATGCATAGCATGGATAAGGAGATGATGCAAATGGTATATAAAGATTCATGAAACATGGCAAACTTTAGCTATGAAGGGAGAGCTAATGTGATACAAGAAATACACATTCACTATAAGCTTTAAAACATTTTCTCCATCTTTTTTCTAACTTTCTTTGCAATGTTTTTCCCTAACATTCTTACAAGTTCTCTTAAGCTTAAGTCTATTCTAAGCTAACTATATCAACCTTCCTACAAGCTTATTAGTTTAAGTTATCTTCCTAAGATGAAAGCATTATTCTAAATCTTATTCTTTAGTCAAACTTTCCTCCTTAAAACTTACTTTGTGAAACAATCCCTCGGTTTTACAACATATTATCAGCAAGATTACTCTTAGCACCACATCACAGTAAGTTTAAGAGAAGGTATACTTCGAAACTTTCTACAATTATTTTACAAATGTATAACATCATATTTCTATATTGGAGGAATACCACTTATCAAATGGAACTATGTTACATACTAATTAAATGTGATTTACCAAATGTGATTTTTAATTACGTTATTCGATAATTATTTTTGCTAGTTATTTCTTTACTACATTTTGTTTATTTCTTACACCTGTTTAAGATGATATTTTTAAATGACTTTCATCATTAACACTTTGAGAAAATGGATAAAAAACGGTAACATAATGGTAACTAACAGTTATAAAACGATTATATTTTACCTTATAAATACGTAGTTATTTTACATTCAAAAATCACAAATCTTCTCTTATACCTTATATTTTCCTCATAATAGATTTTGATCAAAAAGTCACGCCTTGTATTAGCCTTTATGGCCATAATCATTATCGTATCTTGTGTCATTGTTGTCACCGGAGAGCCCACCGGATGATTTTGTATATCGTTTTAAAATGATCGGAAGCATGTGTGTATGTATTATCGGTATGATTTTTGTGTACATCTCTTTTATAATTTAATCTAATACGTCGTCTTGTTTCTTTCACCATAAGCAATCTTGTGAAACTCGAATTTCCTCCCCTCTTTATCACCGGAAGTAACTATGTGCCATAGTTGGTTGATATTAAAAACCATTTGAGATCAAAAAGCCTTATTGAGACATTGAACGAAAAGAACAGTTCATCAGAAAGTGACAAAGCAATGACTTTAGTCTTTCTTAGAAGGCATATCGATGAAAGCCTTAAAAATGAACATCTCACTGTGAAAGATCCAAGTGAGTTATGGAAAAACTTAAAGGATCGGTACGATCATCGAAAGGATATGATACTTCCTAAGTATCGAGATGCATGGAATAATTTACTATTCCGAGACTTTAAAAAGGTCAGTGATTATACTTCCACAATGTTCAGTATCGTATCATACCTAAAATATTGTGAAAGTATGATAACTGATGGGGAATTGATTGAAAAGATTATTACCACCTTTCATGCATCTAGTATCACCTTTCAGTAACAATATCGTATTCAAGGCTCTACTAAATTTTTTTTTGATCACTACTCTTTTGGTTGCGGAACTGTTGATTAAAAATCATCAATCTCGCCCGACGGGATCTAAAACATTCACTGAGGCAAACTTTGTTCAACGGAAAAGCCTGGGTACATGAATACATTTCAGGGTCGAGGCAGAGGTTGGGAAATAGAAGAGGTTGTGGCCATAGTCGTGATCAAGGGCGTGGTCGAGGAAGTTATCCTCATAATACTTCTCATAAGATCACCAATCCTCAACACAAGAGAAATCAAGATGATTGGAACCAAGGAAAACTGAACAAACTCGAAAAGGTTCAGGCTCATTAAACGATCATGGATCTATTTGTCGCAAATGTGACTTAAAAGGTCATTGGTTCAGAGCTTGTCGAGCTCCATAACACTTTTCCAAACTCTATCAAGAGTCGATTGATAGAATCCGACTTCCATAATGATTTTGGAGGAAAGGGAAAGGAAGTCAACTTTATTGACCACCCTTTGAATGAATTCACTCATTCTTGAGCATCTGACTTCCATAATGATATTGAAAATATGAGCAGAGGCTTCACGGATGGAAAGGAGGTTAATTATATTGATCGAGATCATATAAAGAAATATACTCATCTTGGAGAATCCGACTTCTATAATGAACTCATGGGTGATTCTGTGCAAGAAAGAAGTGATGCTGATGAAAAGGATGTTGTGTAACTCCTAACTAATACAAAATCAAGATGATCTGATGCTTGCATGTTTTTCCTTTTGATGTGTGTTTTTCTTAATCAATAATGTTTTCCATTTCCTCCTTTCAAGTTTGTAATAAATTAAATCTATGTTGTATCAATCGATTATCTTATGAAGTTCTTGTTTACTTAGTTTATAAATGGACGGTGAAGCAAACCAGAGAGTAAGTATTGAAGAAGTTTGCATACTTGCATGATTGTGGAACAACACATACAATGTTGAAGGATGAAAAGGTTATCTTAAGTATAAAACCAACACAAATCATTATAAATACTACATCTGGTTCGATTGACTTGATTGTAGGGACTGGTGCAACAAACTTCAAATTGCCAAATGAGACATTGTTTAAGATAAACAATTCTTTATTTTCACCTAAGTCTAAAAGAAACTTATTATGTTTCAATGATATATTCTCATGGACTAGAGACTTAACTGAGGGTTCCACGAAATACATGTTGCTCACCAGAAACAAGTCTGGAAAAAGACACATACTAGAGAAACTATCAATGCTCCCTACTGGATTGCATATATGATAGTGCGCAGTTGTACGCTACTTTATATCCTTTACACTATGCTTGTTTGTATATTTTCTCGTATAAGATTACGCTTTTGGTGTAGTTTTGTATTTCAGGAGATTTTATGAGCTAAGGATGAATATGCATTAAAGATAGACGTTTAGAAGCTTATTTCGCAGCAAGAAACAAAGAAGAAAGAATTGTAAAGGCCCGAGCAGAACGCAGGTGCGCAACCCTAGTCGCTCACAAGTGAGTCGGTCACGCACCAGTCGCTCACAAGTGAGTCAGTCACGCACAAGTGAGTCGGTCGCGCACCAGTCGCTCACAAGTGAGTCGGTCGCGCACCAGTCGCTCACAAGTGAGTCGGTCGCGCACCAGTCGCTCACAAGTGAGTCGGTCGCGCACACAGTCGGTCGCTCGCTCGCGTGGTCGCGCACCAGTCGGTCGCTCGCTCGCCAGTGGGTCGCTCGCCAGTCGGTCGTGCGCAAGACAAGTCGCGCGACTGACAAGTCACGCACCAGAGATGATGACGTCAGAAAACGCGGAGATGACGTCAGCAACGCGCAGAATATATTTTATGCGAGATTTTAGGGATAAACATGGAAATCAAAGATTATCTCTTTCCTATTTTGAACTTAGAAACCCTAGAAGCTTGCATATAAATACAAAGCTTGAGGATGTGCAAGAAGACACCATACTCCAGCCTACGGGCCGTCCGGCCAAATCAAGCTAGAAGAGACGCACAAGGGCCAGAGCGAGTGACGAAGCGACGCGCAGCAAGGGACCGACGCGCAGATTGACAACCTACGCTGAGTTTTCTTTGTTTTACTATTGTTGTTTATTATACAGACTTTGAGATGTTTAATAAAAGCATGTCTAGCTAACTTGCTTTATCAGTTTAGACTTTGACTTGTGAACATTATGTTTTGAGGTTTTTCTTAATTTGCATGATTAAGTTTAGTATTATTATTCCGAACTCAATTGCATGATAATTAGGTTAGACAATTAAGCGAAGCCTTGCACCGCAGACTTAGTTGTAGAATCTATTATCTATAGTTAAACTATCAGAAGTACGTGACTGTGAATGATAGGAGTAACACTAGAATAGGCAATAGCTACCTTGACCGGATTCGTTATTGACTAGACTAGATTGAGTAATAATATCATACAGACTTTGACCGGAATGTATGTGTAGGTTATTAAGCTGTGACAGGACCTTAACCTACGTGAACCTTATATCATGTATCTTTAGTAACCAATGATAAGCATATGTTCATAAGGATAAGTCTGAGCTGATATCATCTCATAAATTGTTAAGCAACTTAGTAGTAGTGCGCTAGTGTAGTCAACCGTGTTTGTTTTCCGTTTTCTTTTCTTTACTTGCTAATACTTACAAACCCCAGTTTTACTTGTAGCTCGAAAGTTGACTTCTCACCGTTCCCTGTGGATTCGACCCCAGCTTACCAATACTATACTAGTAGGAGAGTCGGGATAAATTTGCAGCACTCAACGACGTGCTCGTCAAATTTTGGCGCCGTTGCCGGGGAACGGCTAGAGAAGTTTTCTTTTCTTTTCTTTTTTTTACTTTTTGTTTTTCTTATATAAAAATCCAAAAAAAATTAGTTACTTTTAATCTCGCTGTTGTTTTTGCTTTTGCATGGAAGTTAGAGGTGAGAACAGCGTGATCGGTAGACGAATGGATAACACACCAGATGCGCCAGCGCGCAATGTCGAGAACTTGTTTGCTAGACTGAACCCCGCAGAATTGGATGCCATCAGAAGGGAGGTTCAGAGAGATTTTGAGCAAAGCATGGCTGATGCGGCATTGAGGAATAAGGTCCAGATTCAAAATAACGTTGATGCTCGCGCGCCACCATATGTCGCGCGCGTTCCTGCGCAACCGGTAGTTCGACGCACCATAAAAGAGATGTTTGCTGCTGAGAATGGGTTCAGTTGGAGAGCGGATCAGAATTTCCAGAGACCGCGCGCTGACTGGCGCGCGCAACCTTACGCTCCAACTGGCGCGCAACCTTTTGCGCCAGCTGCTTCATACAACCCACTGCACAGATACGCTGAAGGACCAGCACAATACAATCAGCAACCAAGAGGTCTCTGGAGGACATAGTCGGGCAGCTGGCAGAAACCATACGCAAGAACGAAGAGCAAAACGACAAGCGTTTCACTCTCATTGAAAATCAGCTGACAGAGATCTCCGCTACCATAATCGAAATCATGGAGCACAGGAAAGCAAGAAGAATCTCTTCCCAAAACGAGGTCAATACAGAGATACTCAGGTCAGACAAGGAGACATCAAGTGCGCCAGCTGTCACACGCACTGGAAAGCGCGCAACTGGAGGCGCATTCAGAGGATTCAGCAGATTCAGATGAGGAGATTATTGAAGAGCACGCTGAATCAACAGCAGACGAGAGGTACATTGGAGAGTTTAATGAATTAATTGTTGCTAATGAGCTTGTACCGTCTGATGCGCAGGAACTTGTGGTTGCGCTCAAGGAACCGATATACCACTCTGATTATGACTGCAAGGGCAAAGGAGAGACTCTGCCCAATATCGTTAAAAGTGGTCTAAAATACGATCAAAGGTTTGCTCTAGACGAACCGTTGGAGCTGAACGAGCCAATTCGCGCGCCAGTTGGTGCGCGAGTACACCATGGTTCGAGAGAAGCTCGTGAGCGAGTGCGAACGCGCGCTTTGACTCACGCGACATCAACAGATTTGAACCTTTTTATTCCAAACTTTTATTCTGGTTTTGATGTCACTAACTCCCAGTTAAGCACTGATTCTAATTATGCACTTGAATGTTTGCCATGCAGGAACAAAGCTGATAACAAAAAGGGCAAAAATTCAAGTGTGGGGGAGAACACTGGTGCGCCATAGTCTGCGCAAGGTACTGTCGAGCCAACGACGTTAAACAAAGGCACTTGTCGGGAGGTAACCCGTCACTTTACTTTACACGTTTTAGTTGCATTAGGATTTTTTTTTTTTTAGATAGCTTAGTTTTTTGCATGCATACAATTTCCTCCTTTATACTTTTCTGAAACGTGGGGACACGTGTTTGTTTAAGTGTGGGGGGGAATTAGATAGTTTAGCTTAGGTTAGTTTATTTTTAGCTTAGACTAGCTGACATGTGACATCTCAAAAGGTAATCGTGCGCGAAAAACACTGGCTTGCGCAACCTGTGTGCGTACTCGCGCACCTGTGCTAATTTGTGCATATATGACATATTCTGATTTTTTGATAATTTTTTCGAATTTTGTGTATCTCTTGAGTGGAATAAAGAGGGATGTGGAGCTGATAGAAACGTCCTAGAGAAGCAGTCTACCGAACAAATCTTGAGGATCGGTTGTGTGGTTATGAGTATTTGTGGAGGTTGGTACTTCGCGGTCAAAGGACAAAGAGCAAGCTCAGTCACGCAGATGCCAAAGGCGAAACCCTAATGGCGTGACGAGACAGGAAAACAGACCGTCTTCGCTGAAGTTAGTCGCTCAGGAAGGGGCGCTGACGAGCACGTCGTTGAGTGCTGCAAATTTATCCCGACTCTCCTTACTAGTATAGTATCGGCAAGCTGGGGTCGAATCCACAGGGAACGGTGGAAGTCTCTTCTCAATCTACAAACTAAAGGATTGGGGTTGTGAGTAAAAAGTATGAAGAAAAGAAAAAGACTGATGCGCAAGTACCACTGGCGCACAACAGACAGCAAGTGAGAAAGATGTAAATAACTATGCAAGAGATGAGCTCGGTTCAGATTCTTCACTATGAATTCTATGTTTATCCTCGGTCACTAAAGGTACATGATATATTTGTCCACGTAGATTAAGGTCCTGTCACAGCTTAATAACCTACACATACATTCCGGTCAAAGTCTGTATGATATTATTACTCAATCTAGTCTAGTCAACAACGAATTCCGGTCAAGGTAGCTATTGCCTATTCTAGTGTTACTCCTATCATTCACAGTCACGTACCTCTGATAGTTTAACTATAGATAATAGATTCTACAACTAAGTCTGCGGTGCAAGGCTTCGCTTAATTGTCTAACCTAATTATCATGCAATTGAGTTCGGAATAATAATACTAAACATAATCATGTAAATTAAGAACAAGACCTCAAAACATGTTATTCATAGATCAAAATCCAAACCGAGTTCAGTGAGTTTAGCTACTCATACTGAATGAATACATCTCAAGTATAATTAAATAACAACTAAATAACAAGACAAATCTGAAGTGGTGCGTCGGCAGTCTCGCGTCAGCTTGCGCGCACGGCCAAATCGGAATTCTGCTCTGAGCCGTCTGGTCCCTTCTGCGTGCATATGTGTGATCTCCATAAATCTTTGTATTTATAGCCTTGCCTCCTAGGGTTTCCACGAATATTTAGGCAAGGATATCTGTAGGAAATCATCTATATCTCTAAAAATCAGCTTAGGAAATATTAAATCTCCAAAAACTGAACTTAGAAATATTCCTCGCGCGTGATGACGTCATCGACCCGAATATCTCGCTATCTGCTGACGTCACCGTTTTGCTGTCCTCTGCGCGACCTTCACTCGCGCGCCATGTTGCTCGCGCGCCAGTGGCCTTTTATCTATTGTTGTTGCCTTGTTATCTTTTTGCCCGAGATTCAGCCTTCTTGTTGCGTTTTGGTTTTAACTCTTCTTTTAAGCCTGAAATACAAAACTACACCAAAAGCGTAATCTTATACCAAAATATGTTAGAATAAAAGCAATGTAAAGGACATAAAATAGCGTACAACTGCACTCTATCAGGCGCGCGGTTGCAAACGCCGTGACCTGACTTGCGCGCGACTGGTCAAAAGCGAGAGCGGGGCGTGGTTCCATAGCTGCTATCCGAAGGCCATGATTGGAAAACGTTCTAGGGAAGAATCAAGATCCGGACCAGAAAAAGAAGTATTCAATTCAGAGTTAAAGCTCAAAAGGCCGAGACATTGAAAAGAAGAAAATTGTGCAACAAAAGAGTTATCATCTGTCCGTGAACAATAGTAAAGCGTCAAAGACGTAAGCTCAGAAACTCTAAGACGCGAATCAATCACGTATCAGAGAAAGCGAATACGAATAACCATGCAACCGCTACTCAAGAAGAATTCAGTGACCGGTGCTTAAACAGGACTATCTCCCAATGTGTGGCGCAGTAAGTCCAATATTCACGCGTACATTACACAAGAGATAAGCTTTAGTCCTTAGTTCGCTTGTTCAGGGACGAACAAGAGTAAGTGTGGGGGATTTGATAGAGCGCAGTTGTACGCTACTTTATATCCTTTACACTATGCTTGTTTGTATATTTTCTCGTATAAGATTACGCTTTTGGTGTAGTTTTGTATTTCAGGAGATTTTATGAGCTAAGGATGAATATGCATTAAAGATAGACGTTTAGAAGCTTATTTCGCAGCAAGAAACAAAGAAGAAAGAATTGTAAAGGCCCGAGCAGAACGCAGGTGCGCAACCCTAGTCGCTCACAAGTGAGTCGGTCACGCACCAGTCGCTCACAAGTGAGTCAGTCATGCACCAGTCACTCACAAGTGAGTCGGTCGCGCACCAGTCGCTCACAAGCGAGTCGGTCGCGCACCAGTCGGTCGCTCGCTCGCCAGGGGGTCGCGCACCAGTCGGTCGCTCGCTCGCCAGTGGGTCGCTCGCCAGTCGGTCGTGCGCAAGACAAGTCGCGCGACTGACAAGTCACGCACCAGAGATGATGACGTCAGAAAACGCGGAGATGACGTCAGCAATGCGCAGAATATATTTTATGCGAGATTTTAGGGATAAACATGGAAATCAAAGATTATCTCTTTCCTATTTTGAACTTAGAAACCCTAGAAGCTTGCATATAAATACAAAGCTTGAGGATGTGCAAGAAGACACCATACTCCAGCCTACGGGCCGTCCGGCCAAATCAAGCTAGAAGAGACGCACAAGGGCCAGAGCGAGTGACGAAGCAACGCGCAGCAAGGGACCGACGCGCAGATTGACAACCTACGCTGAGTTTTCTTTGTTTTACTATTGTTGTTTATTATACAGACTTTTGAGATGTTTAATAAAAGCATGTCTAGCTAACTTGCTTTATCAGTTTAGACTTTGAGTTGCGAACATTATGTTTTGAGGTCTTATTCTTAATTTGCATGATTAAGTTTAGTATTATTATTCCGAACTCAATTGCATGATAATTAGGTTAGACAATTAAGCGAAGCCTTGCACCGCAAACTTAGTTGTAGAATCTATTATCTATAGTTAAACTATCAGAGGTACGTGACTGTGAATGATAGGAGTAACACTAGAATAGGCAGTAGCTACCTTGACTGGATTCGTTATTGACTAGACTAGATTGAGTAATAATATCATACAGACTTTGACCGGAATGTATGTGTAGGTTATTAAGCTGTGACAGGACCTTAACCTACGTGAACCTTATATCATGTATCTTTAGTAACCAATGATAAGCATATGTTCATAAGGATAAGTCTGAGCTGATATCATCTCATAAATTGTTAAGCAAACTTAGTAGTAGTGCGCTAGTGTAGTCAACCGTGTTTGTTTTCCATTTTCTTTTCTTTATTTGCTAATACTTACAAACCCCAGTTTTAGATTGTAGCTCGAAAGGCGACTTCTCACCGTTCCCTGTTGATTCGACCCCAGCTTACCAATACTATACTAGTAGCACTCAACGACGTGCTCGTCAATATATATGATTGATTCAAATGCGGTAGTAATCAAACCTTCAGTTTTAACCATATAGCATGACTGGTTGCGTCAACCAGGTACAACTATGATGCAAAGGATCAGTTTAAATACACTTGGTCATCCATAAAAGGGTGAGAAGTTCCCTCAAGGTAGTTTAATGTGTAACGTTTGTTCTCTTGGAAACCTAATCACAAGACCTTCACCGAGATGGGTTGAAAAAGAATCACTTGCCTTCCTTGAACGTATTCAAGGTGATAAATGCGGGCCTATTCACCCTCCATGTGGACCATTTCGATACCTAATGGTATTGATAAATGCTTCGAGTAAATAGTCACATGTATGCTTATTATCAACCCGTAATGTGGCATTTGGTAGGTTACCTGCTCAGCTAATTAAATTACGAGCTCAATTTCCTGATCATACTATTACGAAAATCAGGCTTGATAATGCCGGTGAATTCACATCACAAATATTTGATGATTATTGTATGTCAATTGGGATTACCATTGAACATCCAGTTGCTCATGTTCATACACAAAATGGTCTTGCAGAAACACTAATAAAGCGCATCCAACTTATTGCTAAGCCTTTGAGAATGAGAACACTGCTCCCTAATTCATTTTGGGGTCATGCTATATTACATGTTGCGGCATTAATACGCATCAGACCAAGTGCATATCATCAGTATTCTTCACTTAAACTTACATTCGGTCAAGTACCTAATATCTCACATTTAAGAATTTTTTGTTGCGCTATTTATGTACCAATAGCACCTCCTCAAAGAACGAAGATGGGACCACAAAGAAGTCTCAAAATTTATACTGGTTTTGAAAGTCTATCTATTGCTAAATATCTTGAACCTCAAGCTGGGAATGTTTGCACATCGCATTTTGCTGATTGTCATTTTAATGAGGAAAATTTTCTTATTTTAGGGGGAGAAGTAAAATCGCTGGAAAAGGAACTGAGTTGGTTTGTACCAGCATTAGCACGTCTTGACCCTCACACATAAGATTGTAAAAAACAAGTTGAAAATATTATATTTACAAGATATAGCAAATCGCCTCCCTGATGCATTTGCAAACACTAAGAGGGTGACAAAATCTCATTTACCGGCTAAGAATGCTCCAGTTCAAATTGAAATTCCAAAAGAAAATTTTGAAAATAAAGTCACCCAAGAAATTACGTCACGTTTGAAGCGTGGAAGGCCACCCGGTTCTAAAAATAAAAATCCTTTTAAGGAAAATAGTCAGACAAAAAGGGTGATTCTAAAACAAAGAAAAATGATCCTTTTGAGATGCAAACTGAAAATGATCAAGAGATCTCAATCAACTATGTCAATATTGGCATTATATGGAACCGAAATGAGAACTTAAATGATGTTTTCTCTTATAGTTTGACATATGAAATTATTGATGAAAATAGCAGTGATCCTAAGCCACGGTCAATTACTGACTATAAGAATCGTCACAATTGGACTGAATGGAAAAGGCAGTAGAAGCGGAATTAGAATCGCTAAACAAGCGAAATGTTTTGGACCTATATTACTCACACCTGATAATGTGAAACCTGTAGGATATAAATGGGTATTTGTATAAAAGAGAAATGAGAAAATTGAAATTTTAAGATACAAAGCTAGGCTTGTTGCACAAGGTTTTTCCCAAAGACCGATATAGATTTTGAAGAAATGTATTCTCCAGTAATGGATGGAATTACGTTCCGGTACTTGATAAGTCTAGCAGTTCATGAGAAACTAAATATGCATCTCATGGATGTTGTTACGATATATTTATATGGAACACTTAATATTAAAATTACATGAAAATTCCAAAAGGTTTCAAGATGCCTGAAACATCAAGTTCAAAACCCAGAGAAAGATATTCTATCAAGCTGGAAAGATTATTGTATAGATTGAAACAATCTGGATGCATGTGGTATCATAGATTGAGTGAATATTTATTGCATAACGGATATGCTAATAATCTTATTTGCCCTTGTATTTTCATTAAGAAAACAAATTCGGGATGTGTAATTATCGCCGTCTATGTTGATGATTTAAATATCATTGGAACAAATGAAGAGATTAAAGATGTAGTCTCTTATTTGAAATAGGAATTCGAAATGAAAGACCTTGGGAAAACAAAATATTATCTCGGATTACTGATCAAATACATGCAAAATCAGGATACTTGCGCATTAATCAAATTACACAAGAAATATAATAAAAAGATTTAATATGGATAAGTCAAATCCATTAAGCACCCTAATGGTTGTAAGATCCCTTGATACAAGCAAGGATCCATTTCGTCCGTGAGAGGATTCTGAAGAAATTCTTGGTCCAGAAGTACTTTATTTTAGTGCAATTGGGGCTCTTATGTACCTCACCAATTGTACTCGTCCTGATATATCCTTCGCAGTTAATCTACTAGCGAGATTTAGCTTTGCTCCTACTGACGAGCACGTCGTTGAGTGCTGCAAATTTGTCCCGACTCTCCTTACTAGTATAGTATTGGCAAGCTGGGGTCGAATCCACAGGGAACGGTGGAAGTCTCTTTTCAACTACAAAACTAAAGAATTGGGGTTGTGCGTGAGAACAATTAAAAGAAAGAAAAAACTGTTGCGCAAGCACAACTGACGCACACACAGACAGCAAGTATAAAATGAGTAAATAAAGATGCAAGAGATGAATCCGGTTCAGATTCTTCACTATGAACTCTATGTTTTATCCTTGGTCACTAAAGGCACATGATATAATTGTCCACGTAGATTAAGGTCCTGTCACAGCTTAATAACCTACACATACATTCCGGTCAAGGTTTGTATGATATTATTACTCAATCTAGTCTAGTCAATAACGAATCCGGTCAAGGTAGTTACTGCCTATTCTAGTGTTACTCCTATCATTCACAGTCACGTACTTCTGATAGTTTAACTATAGATACTAGATTGTACAACTAAGTCTGCGGTGCAAGGCTTCGCTTAATTGTCTAACCTAATTATCATGCAATGGAGTGCGGAATAATAATACTAAACTTAATCATGCAAATTAAGAACAAGACCTCAAAAACATATTATTCATAGATCAAATCCAAACCGAAATCAGTAAGTTAGCTAGACATACTGATCGAATACATCTCAAGAATAATTATAAAACAACTAAAATAACAAGACAAATCTGTATGCTGCGTCGTCAGGCTCGCGTGACAGCTTGCGCGCACGTCTTCGCCGGAATTAAGCTCTGCGCCGTCAGCTCTCTCTCTCTCCTCTGTGATTTCCATCAAGGCTTTGTATTTATAGTCCTTGCCTTCTAGGGTTTCCACGAATATTTAGGCAAGGATATCTGTAGGAAATCATCTTATCTCTAAAAATCAGCTTAGGAAACCTTAAATCTCCAAAAACCGATTTTAGAAATATCTTTAGCGCGTGATGACGTCATCGTTCCGAATATCTCGCTGTCTGCTGACGTCACCGTTTTGCTGTCTTCTGCGCGACCTTCACTCGCGCGCCATGTTGCTCGCGCGCCAGTGACCATTCGTTGATTGTCTTTGCCTTGTTATCTTTTTGCTCGAGATTCAGCCTCCTTGTTGCGTTTTCGTTCTAACTCTTCTTTAAGACCTGAAATACAAAACTACACCAAAAGCGTAATCTTATACCATAATATGTTAGAATAAAAGCAGTGTAAAGGACATAAAATAGCGTACAACTGCACTCTATCAAATCCCCCACACTTACTCTTGTTCGTCCCTGAACAAGTCGGCTTCCTTACCTCTTGTGTACTGCACGCGTGAATGTTGGACTTACTGCCCACACATGTGCGCCACTCTCACAACCTGCGCAATTGTGACTCTACAACACTAAACTGATTACAGTAATTGATTCTAACCTTGTGTTACCTCTCTTGTGGAATGCAAATCAATTTGGATGATTGGGAGATAGTCCTGCTTAAGCACCGGTCACCGAATTCTTCTTGATTCGCGATTGCATGGTTATTCGTATCCGCTTTCTTTGGTACGTGATTGATCCGCGTCTTAGGGTTTTCTGAGCTCTACGTCTTTGACGCTTTACTGTTTGTTTCTCGGACATATTGATAAACTCTGTTGCACGATTTTCTTTTCATTGTTTCGGCCTTGTATGCTTTCACTTTGAATTGAATACTCTGCTTTCTGGTCCGGATCCTTATTTTTCCCTAGAACGGCTTCCAATCACGGCCTTCGGATAACAGCTATGGAACCACGCCCCGCTCTCGCTTCTGATAAGTCGCGCGCAAGTCAGGTCACGCGTTTGCAACCGCGCGCCCCTTCCTGAGCAACTAACTTCCACGAAGACGGTCTGTTTTTCCGTCTCGTCACGCTGGTAGGGTTTCGCCTTTGGCATCTGCGTGACTGAGCTTGCTCTTTGTCCTTTGACCGCGAAGTACCAACCTCCACGAATACTCATAACCATGCAACCGATCCTCAAGCTTCGTTCGATCGACTGCTTCTCTAGGACTTTCTATCAACTCCACATCCCTCGTTATTCCACTCAAGAGATACACAAAATTCGAAAAAATTACCAAAAATCAGAATATGTCATATAAGCACAAATTACCTCAGGTGCGCGAGTACGCACACAGGTTGCGCACGCCAATGCTTCTCGCGCGCAGATACCTCTTGAGATGTGTTCAACTATCGGTTTGGTTTGTTTTAAACTAAAACGAAAAATTTATCCTAAAAAAACGAAAAAATTAATAAAAAATTCCTACTCCTAAGATAAATATACCTACTGCCCCCCACACTTAAACAAAAACGTGTCCTCACGTTATGCATAAGTAAAAAGAAAGCAATAGCAATGCACGGGTTACCTCCCGGAAGTGCCTTGGTTTTAACGTCGCTGGCTCGACAGTACCTGATTTGGTCAGTGCCGTGGTATTTTCTCAATGTCCGCGCGACCTCTTGTACGCGTCTTCTGGCGCGCGTGGTTTGTGGTGCGTGCGTCTGCTAGGTCTGGTGCAGCTTCTCCTAACTCACCTGGTGATAAGAGGTCGAATTCCTGTACTGGTGGAACAGGGCCCGAGAGATACTTTTAATGCGCTGGCCGTTTACCTTGAAGCGATGATGATCTTTCTCATCCTCGAGCTCTACGGCTCCATGTGGAAAGATTTTTGTGATTGTAAATGGTCCAGTCCACCTGCTTCGCAATTTCCCTGGCATGATCTTTAATCTAGATGAGAATAACAGCACTTTATCACCAATATTAAAAGAACGTCGAAGAATAAACTTATCGTGATATATCTTGGTGCGCAGCTTGTAGTCACGCGTGCTGTCATAGGCGTCTGCACGCAACTCATCCAGCTCGTTTAAGTCCAACATCCGTTCACGCCCTGCGCTATCCAGGTCTAGATTGCACGCACGCAATGCCCAGTAAGCCTTATGCTCCACTTCTACCGGGAGGTGACAAGCTTTCCCGAAAACCAACCGGAATGGTGAAGTTCCAATTGGTGTTTTGAAAGCCGTCCTGTACGCCCATAGCGCATCATCCAGCCTGAGGCTCCAATCCTTGCGTGTCGGTTTAACCATCTTCTCAAGTATTCGTTTGATTTCTCTGTTTGAGATTTCAGCTTGACCGTTTGTCTGTGGATGATATGCCGTGGATATCCTATGCTGAACTCCGTAATGTTTGAGTACCTGTGCCATCATTCTGTTACAAAAATGAGTTCCCTGGTCACTGATCAGTGCCTTGGGTACACCATAACGGCAGAAAACGTTAGTGCGCAAAAAATCAGTAACAGTTTTAGCATCATCTTTTCTTGTAGCTTTAGCTTCAACCCATTTAGACACATAATCCACTGCTACAAGAATGTACTCAAATCCAAAGGAAGGGAAAGGGTCCCATGAAATCTATTCCCCAGATCAAATACCTCGTCCACCATGATGGGCGTCTGTGGCATCTCGTTGCGCGCCGATATATTACCTGCGCGCTGACATCTATCGCAACTTTTGCAGTGCGCGTAAGAGTCCCTGAACACGTGGGCCAATAAAAACCAGAATCTAGGATTTTTCTACTTGTTCGTTTCGGGCCGAAATGGCCTCCACAAGCGTGTTCATGACAAAAGGTTAGAACTGAGTCTATTTCATGATCTGGGACGCAGCGTCTAAGTATCTGATCCGGGCCTATTCTAAACAGGTACGGATCATCCCATAAATACATTCTAGCGTCATGTTTTAATCGTAATTGCTGCGGTTTATTGAAAGAAGGGGGAAACGTACCAGTGACCAGGTAATTCACGATGTGAGCGTACCATGGGGCCTTACCTTGTATCGTCATTATATGCTCGTCGGGGAAAGTTTCCGTTATATGCCCTTGTTCCTCGTCCCTGACTATTCGACTAAGATGATCTGCTACTGTGTTATCCGAGCCCTTTTTGTCCTTGATCTCAATGTTAAATTCCTGCAAAAGCAATAACCAACGCATGAGCCTCGGCTTAGTTTCTTTCTTGGACAATAAACCTCAGTGCTGCGTGATCCGTGAATATGATGACTTTGGCCCCTAATATGTATGCACGAAATTTCTCCAGGGCAAACACAATGGCGAGTAACTCTTTCTCCGTGGTGGTGTAATTCCGCTGCGCTGGATCCAGTGTGCGCGAGGCATAGTAGATGGCGTGTGGTTTCTTATCCTTGCGCTGGCCCAGTACTGCGCCCACAGCATAATCGCTTGCGTCACACATCAATTCGAATGGTATGCTCCAGTCTGGCGCCTGTAGTACTGGCGCGCTAGTCAGCGCGCGCTTCAGTGAATCAAACGCTGCGCGACAGGCATCTGTAAAATCAAACACTACATCCTTTTGCAGGAGGTTAGACAATGGGGTAGATATTTTAGAAAAATCTTGAATGAAGCGTCTGTAGAATCCAGCATGCCCTAAAAAAGATTTGATCTCTCTAACATTAGTGGGGTATGGCAGGCTAGTAATAAGATCGATTTTTGCTTTGTCTACCTTTAACCCTTCTCTAGAGACAATATGACCTAGTACTACTCCATGCGTGACCATAAAGTGACACTTTTCATAATTCAAGACCAGGTTCTTAGATACGCAACGTTTCAAGACTTTATCTAAATTATCCAGACATTCATCAAACGTGTTCCCATGCACAGTAAAGTCGTCCATAAACACCTCAATGCATGAACCCAACATGTCCGAAAATATGCTCATTACTAACCTCTGAAACGTACCTGGCGCGTTGCATAATCCAAAAGACATGCGCCGGAAGGCAAACGTACCGAAGGGGCATGTGAACGTCGTCTTTTCTTGGTCTTCCGCAGCTATGGGAATCTGATTGTAACCTGAGAATCCATCCAAGAAACAGTAATGTGGTTTACCTGCCAATCGGTCAAGCATCTGATCTATAAAAGGCAAGGGAAAGTGATCCTTGCGCGTCACTGCGTTCAGCTTCCGGTAGTCTATGCACATGCGCCAACCAGTCTGTATCCTCTTTGGCACTAGTTCTCCTGCTCGTTTTTCTCCACTGTGATTCCACCCTTTTTTGGGACAACATGTATCGGGCTTACCCACTTACTATCAGAGATGGGATAAATGATTCCAGCGTCTAGCAGCTTGATGATTTCTTTTGTACTACCTCCATCATAATCGGGTTAAGTCTTCGTTGGGCATCCCTGCATGGTTTGGCTCCATCTTCCAACAGAATTCGATGCATGCATACGTCTGGGCTGATCCCGCGCAAGTCATCTAATGTCCATCCGAGCGCACCCTTGTTGTTGCGCAAGACTTCTATTAGACGTGCTTCCTGCGCAGGTTCTAACTGATTCTTTATAATCACCGGCTTGGTCTCTTTATCGTCCAAAAAACATACTTCAGGTGCTCTGGGAGTTGCTTCAGTGAGATCTTCGATTCCTGTATGTTACGAGAGACAGCCGTGTCAGTAACACATGATTCAGTACTAGAAACAAGATACCTCAGGTCGGCAGCTTTGGTGTTCTCTTCTGCTTCGTGCGCTTCTGGTAGTGCGCCAGTTACCTGACGCGCCTGTTCTTCTTCCACCGCCTCATCGATAATATCCAGTGCGTTAATCGTGGAATCATCATGTGGGAACTGCATGCCCTTGAATATATTGAAGTGTATGACCTCATTATCAACTTCCATTGAAAGCGTCCCTTTCCACGTCGATTCTTGTTCGTGCGGTCATCAAGAAGGGTCGGCCGAGCAATACTTGAGCAGTGTCGGCAGCTACGTTTCCTTCCATCTCTAGCACATAAAAATCTGCTGGAAACACCAATTCTCCTACCCTCACAAGCACATCTTCGACCATGCCTACTGGTTGCTTGCATGACCTATCCGCTAGCTGGATTGTCAACCCTGCAGGCTTAAGTGGTCCAATGCGTAGGGATGTGTATAAAGAATGAGGTAGAACATTTATAGATGCCCCTAAGTCTATCATGCAGTTATCCACTTCAGAGTTACCTATAGTACATGAGATAGTGAACGTACCTGGATCCTTGCATTTAGGTGGTACCTTGTGTTGCACTATCGCTGAGGCGTTTGCGTTCAGCTGCACTTGCTCTTGCTGTCCACCTTTTCTTCTTTTGTTGGTGCATAGATCTTTTAGAAACTTTGCATACCTCGGGATTTGTTTCAGTGCATCTATAAGCGGGATGTTGATTTCTACTTTGCTGAACAGATCATACAGTTCCTGATCTAGCTCGGTCTTCTTTGGCTTAGTTCTCTGAGTAGGGAAAGGAAGTGGTAGTTTGTTGTTAGACTGACCATCCGTCTCTGCAACTGGTGCGCTTGCCTCGGGTGCTGAGTCCGTATTCTGCGCGTGTGTGCTTTTCTTTGCGCGAGTTGTCTCTGGCGCAGTCGATATTTCCTTCCCTGACCTTAATAGCACCGCGTTAACACCATTCTGCAATCTGGCTTGAGCTGCCTTCCTGTGGTTTGTGATCTCAGTTACGGTCTCGGAAATTTGTGACAGCTGACTCTCGATTAAGGTAAAACGTTTTTCGTTCTGCTCTTGGTTTCTGCTTACTGTCTCTGCCAACTGTCCCACTATTTCTTCTAATGATTTCTTGGGAGGCTTGAGCATTCTGCGTTTGTCCTTCAGTGCGTCGTGTGGTGGGTTATAGGAAGCTGGCGCGTAAGGTCGTGCGCCAGTGGTGCATTAGGTTGCGCGCGCCAGTCAGCGCGCGGCCTCTGAAAATTCTGATCGTTCTTCCAACTAAACCCATTCTCTGCCAATCCAATCTAGGCTGTCCTTGCCTAGCTTGTCCATTGTTCCATCCTCCTACTGCATTAACATCTGCGTGTTCTTCGAATAGGGAGGGGCATGCGTCAGTAAGATGGTCTGTGGCGTGACAGAATTCACACGCTCTTGTCTCGATGCTTTGTTTCGTCATTAGCTTCTGCATCATATCCTTCAATTCCTTGATCTCTCCGGTCACGTCTACTTGATGCAGTGCTCTGGCGCGGTTATTCTCTAGTGACACTTGATATCTAACTTGGTCAGCCGTGTCCTCTATTAATTTCCATACATCCTCCGGATACATGTTCCTCACGTTGCCTCCTGCGCAAGCATTCAACAACCTGAGCTCCATCTCAGTAAGTCCGTTGAGGAAGTTCTCTATCAACACATGTTGCGGGAGTCCATGATTGTAGCAGTTCGCTTCAAGTTCCCTGAACCGCTCGTAATACTCTGATAATGATTCCCCATGCAACTGTTTCGGCGCAGCTAACTCCCGACGCAGCAGTGACACTTTGGCCGCGGGATAAAACTTGTCTAGAAATCGTTCTTGTAATTCGGGCCATGTCCTTATTGAACCCGGCGCTAGTCCCATCAACCATTGTCGAGCTGAATCACATAGTGAAAACGGGAAGGCTCTAAGCTTCAACAACTGGGTCCTCATTCCCATTCCTCATATTCTCACAAATGGCTGCGAATTCTCGTACATGTTTTACTGGATTCTCACTAGCCATACCATGGAATTTTGGTATGTAGTGAACAAGCTGAGTCCGCAGTTCGAAGTGTCCATCTGGAGGCAGTACTATGCACCATGGTTGATTCACAGCTTGAGGAGCAGACATCTCCTTGATGGTGCGTCGCGCCACTGGTTGAGCAGGTACGCGCGCGCAGGAGGTGGCGCGCGTCTATCCATGTTGTCATTCAACTGATTATCATTTCTGGGTAGTTCAACGTCCATTCTGAACTCTAAGTCTCTGCGTACTTCTCTTCTGATTGCCTCGAGTTCAGCTGGGTTCAGGCGTGCAAAAATGTTGTCAGCGTTACGCGCTGGTGCGTCTGGAGTTCCTGCTCGTCTGCCGATGACACTATTCTCACCAAAATCTTCCATGCAAAAACAACAACTAAATTAAACGTAACTAATATTTTTTGGATTTTTTATAAGAAACAAAAAGTAATTAACAAAAGAAAAGAAAAGAAAACTTCTCTAGCGCGTCCCCGGCAACGGCGCCAAAATTTGACGAGCACGTCGTTGAGTGCTGCAAATTTGTCCCGACTCTCCTTACTAGTATAGTATTGGCAAGCTGGGGTCGAATCCACAGGGAACGGTGGAAGTCTCTTTTCAACTACAAAACTAAAGAATTGGGGTTGTGCGTGAGAACAATTAAAAGAAAGAAAAACTGTTGCGCAAGTACAACTGGCGCACACACAGACAGCAAGTATGATAGACGCAAATAAATATGCAAGAGATGAATCCGGTTCAGATTCTTCACTATGAACTCTATGTTTTATCCTCGGTCACTAAAGCACATGATTAATTGTCCACGTAGATTAAGGTCCTGTCACAGCTTAATAACTACACATACATTCCGGTCAAGGTTTGTATGATATTATTACTCAATCTAGTCTAGTCAATAACGAATCCGGTCAAGGTAGTTACTGCCTATTCTAGTGTTACTCCTATCATTCACAGTCACGTACTTCTGATAGTTTAACTATAGATACTAGATTGTACAACTAAGTCTGCGGTGCAAGGCTTCGCTTAATTGTCTAACCTAATTATCATGCAATGGAGTGCGGAATAATAATACTAAACTTAATCATGCAAATTAAGAACAAGACCTCAAAAACATATTATTCATAGATTCAAATCCAAACCGAAATCAGTAAGTTAGCTAGACATACTGATCGAATACATCTCAAGAATAATTATAAACAACTAAAATAACAAGACAAATCTGAATTCTGCGTCGTCAGGCTCGCGTGACAGCTTGCGCGCACGTCTTCGCCGGAATTAAGCTCTGCGCCGTCAGCTCTCTCTAAGTGTCTCTCTGAGATTTCCATAAGGCTTTGTATTTATAGTCCTTGCCTTCTAGGGTTTCCACGAATATTTAGGCAAGGATATCTGTAGGAAATCATCTCTATCTCTAAAAATCAGCTTAGGAAACCTTAAATCTCCAAAAACCGAACTTAGAAATATTCTCGCGCGTGATGACGTCATCGTTCCGAATATCTCGCTATCTGCTGACGTCACCGTTTTGCTGTCTTCTGCGCGACCTTCACTCGCGCGCCACGTTGCTCGCGCGCCAGTGACCATTCGTTGATTGTCTTTGCCTTGTTATCTTTTTGCACGAGATTCGCCTCTTGTTGTGTTTTGTTCTAACTCTTCTTTAAGACCTGAAATACAAAACTACACACAAAAGCGTAATCTTATACCATAATATGTTAGAATAAAAGCAGTGTAAAGGACATAAAATAGCGTACAACTGCACTCTATCAAGCATTATGACATTTATCAGGTGCTTGAACATGGTCCTTTCTCTTTTTTGATTTAACGACAACATCTTCGACATAGCATTTTATATTCTTGTGCATCATATCTTCAAAGATCTTCTGCATGGCACGTTGGTAAGTGGCACACGCATTTTTCAAAACCGAAAGCCATGACTTTATAACAGAATATTCCTTTAGGGGTGTGAAATGCTGTAGCTTCTTGATCTTCAGGCGCCATGTGTATTTGGTTTATATCCAGCAGTACAATCCATAAAAGAAAAGAGCTTCATGTCCAGTCGTTGCATCAATCATGAGTTCTGTGACAGGTAAAGGAAGTCGTCTTTCGGGCATGCATCATTGAGGTCTCGAAAATCAACACATATACGCAATTGTCCATTTTTTTCTTTCTTACTGGAACGATATTAGCTATCCAGGTTGGATATTTAACTTCACACGAATAAAGTTAGCGTCAATGAGTTTTGTTGACTTCCTTTTTCGATCTTGGGTACTAGCTCCGGTCTGAAGCGTCGTTGAGATTGTTTCTTAGGATTTACCCCCTTTCTGATTGCTAGGCGATGTAGTGCAACCTTTGGACTGAGTCCTGGCATCTCTGTATAGTTCCAAGCAAAAACATCTTTATATTCTAATAATAACTAATTGTACTCTTCCTCTTCTTCACTAGTCAAAAGTGCACTAATGTAGATTGGGCGAGGTTCTTCTAACGTTCCAAGGTTTAATTCCTTCAAATCGTCTACTGTTGATTGTCCCCCATCTTCGAATGTTTTTGGAGCTTGATCGTCTACTTTCCTCATCAATGTTACAGACTTCTTCTACAGTAATGTGATAAGATATGACTTCATCATCCGCCAAGTTTTCTTGCTGATCTCCTGATTCTGGTGGAGCTCCCAAACGTTTGAAAGCCGAGCTCCTCAACCGCTTTGTTACTGGTTGTTTTACAGTAGTCGACGATTCTGCATTGTTTCTTTTGTTTCTGTCACCTCGCCTGCTGAATACTGTGGAATCACCTCGCCGCTCTGTTGGCATGTGTAATCTGTCAAATACGCTAGGTCTTGCTGCTGTGATAGGTGGACTGATTCTATCAAATATGGAAGCTGCGGGTGCGTTAGATTGCTCTTCGTAATCTTCCTCAACGTCCTCAGGTGCAATATATAGTGCAGAGGATGTATTTCTCCTATGTCGGGCAGAAATCTTCACTGGTGCTGGAGTTTGGTAACCTAATCCAACATGTTTTTGAGATATTCCACGCATTTGGTCAAGATTATAGGGATGCGGCTTGATTACGTTTCCGAGTGGGGCTGGCTTTTTAAAATCGTACCCCGACTTTTCCATCAGTTTGTACGCTTTTGGGTCAAACCTTCCACTTAAATTAGTTTGTCCTTCAGATGGTTCGTAAGATGAGAAAACAAAACCCGTCGGAGGAGGTTTGGTGATTGTTGTTTGATTTGCACTGTGAAGAGGGACCACAACTTTCGCGATCCATTCTTGCCTTACCGAGTTACTGACCCTGTCTTTCTTTGCGCACGTTGTCAAGTCCTTGTATTCTGCAAAAGGACTTTCTCCTTCTTTACGCTGAGATTTTTGGTATATAGCGTAAAACTGGAATAGTGGGTTGGGCTTTAACTCATGCTTGATAGTGGATGGACCAGCACAAAGGTTGATATTAGTCTCCGGCTGACGTTCTTTTCTATCGCTTGTTTGACTATCGTTTGGAGATCTAATCGTATCAAGGTTGCACTTTTCTTTATTACTCCCTCTACCAGTTGAAGAGACGGTGGATGGTAGTAACTCGCTTGATGTGGAATTTTTCCTCGAAGAATTTAGCATCAGCAAAGAATGCATCGGCTTTAGTAAATGGTTTAACATCTCCATCTATCTTCTTTTCACCTCCGCGATATTACTTCATGCATTTGATGTAAAGTCGATGCGACAACACCGTTCTCGTGTTTCCATGGACGACCAAGTAATAACTTAAATGAAGTTTTCCCTTCTATGACATGGAATAGTGTGTCAGAAGACAAATCTCCAATAGTAAGGTTTACACGAATCATGCCAATAGCACGCTCACACTCAGATTAAAGCCATGAATTATTGTTCGGCTGTTGGAAAGTTCATCAATCGTGATTCCCAGCTCATGCATAGTTTGCTTTGGCATGAGATTTACCCCCGAGCTCCATCTACTAAAATTCGACTGACCATTTGTTCTCGTATGTACCCTGAAACATACAACGGTCTATTGTGAGGTTTGGAACCTAGCAGAAGATCCTCATCAGAGAATGTTATAGCTGTGTTACAATGAAACACATTTTGTTGAGCTTTCTGACAACTCCCCAATTTTTTTCCATCATCTCCTCTAGGAACGTTGGATTTAGCAATGCATGGGCTATTTGTTTCCGCTTCTCTTCTAGGAACATTGGATTTAGCAATGCATGGGCCATTTGTTTCCGCTTCTCTTCAGGTAAGCTAAAAAAATGTTTCCATCCATGTTTGGAGAGAGTATCTTGAACATCACTAAGATTTTGATGATTATCTTGTGATGGCAAAATTGCAACAACATCCTTGACTGGTTCTGCCTCAGCATTTAATTCCTTGCTTTCTTCGCGTGTCATTGATGATGCTACATTGACAGCAACCTTATCAAAATATCCTTCGGGGAAGAAATCTCCTAAGGTGATAGTAGTTAGTGGATCTTGTTTCAAAAGATCTACAGGTTCTACACGTGGCTTTATCATCTTCTTTGGTTTTTTCTTCCCTTTAGGTAGTCTTGGCCTCCTCTTTGTATTTTGCTTTCTTCTACGAAGAATTGGCTGTGGTTGTGGTTTTATTTGCTTCTTTATTTTCCGTCTTGTTACAACTGTCCATCCTTCGTTATCGTCATCCAAATGTTCAGCACTCTGTAGTGTAACTTTCTGAATCAGCTTCAACGGTTTTTGAAAACATACTGTTGTTGGCTTGAAGCTACCAAATTGAATATTGCATTCATACTTCTCATCCGATTCACAACATATTGTTGCTGCAGCATGGTTAATTTCTACGGCTTCGTCGGTGTCTAAAAGGATCTTTCCCTCATTAGCCAATCTCATGATCAATTCCTTCAGCGTTATACAATCTTTCGATACTATAACTGACTAATCGATGATAACGACAATATTTTGGGTTGTTGGTTAGATTGGCTTCTTCGGGACGTTTCGACTCCGGTAGCTGTATTATTTTCTTTTCTAACAAATCGTCTAACATACCAGCCAAGTCAGAATCTGGGAATGGGTATTTTTTTGCTTGTAGTTCTTTTAGCGTAAGCTTGTTACGCTTGAAATCCTTTGAAGTATTTTCTTTCCTCTTTTCATACTTGGGTTTTGAAATCGGTACAGGACTATTACTAGAAGTGACAGCCATAACTTTCGTAGGAGCACTCTTAGGAGTCTTGTCAGTCTTCTTATACTCTTTCTTTTCGAAAGACGCATTCGAAGATGCCACTCGGTTCTTCACATGACCCTTCACAGTTATCTCCATATCATGAGCACGCGTTGCTAGCTCTTGAAAGGTCCTTGGCTTAATGCCCTTCAAGATGTTACAACAGTTCCCAATTCATGCCATCTATACACATTTCAACGGCCGAGGTCTCGCTGATTCTATCCTTGCACTCAAGACTTAATGCACGCCAACGGTTAATGTAGTTGACGACAGGCTCATCTCCCCACTGCTTGGTGTTTGTCAGCTCACTCATGCTGACTATGCGTCTAGTACTATAGAATCTATTAAGGAACTCATCTTGCATGTGATCCCAACTATCAATCGATTCAACTTCCAAATCCGTATACCAATCAAATGCCATACCCTTTAGAGAACGCACAAACTGCTTAACTAGCAAGTCTCCTTCAGTACCCGCATTGTTGCAAGTTTCCACAAAATGAGCGACATGTTGTTTAGGGGTTCCCTTTGCCATCAAATTGTTGGAAACTTGGAGGTTGGTAACCCAACGGCATGCGCAAGCAATCAATCCGTCTTGTGTATGGTTTTTGTGTAACTGTGGTCCAGCAGAAGAAGCTGCCCCCCAGTTGAGTTTTTACTGCTATAGCTATCATCTCCTGTAGATGTGTTTCACTGTAGGCACCACCTTCACCTTTAGTTGCATCAGTTCCAATGAGTTTCTCAGCATTTTTATCATTCTCTACTAACTCCTGGTTAACCTCTTCATTTTTTTCTTTATCCTTGAGTCCAGTAAGTTCCTTTTGAAGGTCCTCAATTTTTTTGTTCTTCTCCTCACTGTCTAGCATGACTTGCTCAAGGAGTTTTCTCATTTCAACCATTTGTTCTTCAACAGTTTTTGACTCCAATTGTCATGACAGTTGCAACATTAAATCCAACAGTTTCATTCTTCTTCGTTGAAGTTGACATGATCTTAAGTGGGGAAGTAGTAGTAGCCTTAGCGATTTCATTTTCCTTATGCTGAGGAGAGTTGATGCGATCACCGCTTTAGCTGCAGCAACAATGGAAGCAAACAGAAAACTTGCGTGCTCGAGTTGGCACAAAGCAGCGCGTAGACTAGCAGCAGCAGCGTTGACAGCAGCTTTCCTTGCCATACCCTTGCGCAAACACCAGCAGGGTGTGTAGGCTAGCTATTACCGCTAGTAAGAGTAGCACTGTTAGGTGAGTTTTGCACAACAGCAGCGTAGGTCTGCTTGGGAGTGGTAGGACTAGTTGGTTGAGTAGACATACTGTAGTAGCGAGTTTGATTACTACGTCGCAGGGATGAGAGGTAGAGATCTTCACGTAGGGTTCACCAGAATTTTGTAGGCTCAATATTTTGTACTAAGACAAATAAAGAAGAACAAATGTCGCTTTATTGATTTCAGAAAGTTTTGTACAATCTCTAGTAATCCTCTGATTCTACTGCGTAGTAAACAAAATATATGTTTTGTTGATTTGGAGTTTGTTGTTGCTAAGCGAGGGTCGCGCTGACTTGATCTCACGTTTAGCGTTTGACTTCTTTGATTAGCTGTAGCAGGCGGTACGCTGTGTACTTGATGACTGCTTGCAGCTAGGGTTTTTCTCAGAGAAGTTTTCTTGATGAATTTTCTGGATCCCTTCAAATGAACCGGAAGTCTTCTATTTATAAGGAAAAATCCTTATTGGGCTGAGCTTGACTTATGGGCTTGTTTGTGGCCCAATTATACAAAATAATTAAAATGAATTAAAATTTATTATTAATTCAAATAATTATTTATCTTTATTTTCAGCACTTTTTAATGCCTACACTACTAACATCTACAATACCAAGATTAAGTTTTTTAGGTCAAATAATGGAGGAGAGTACACTAGCAGGTCCTTCAAGGATCACCTGTCTAAGCATGGGATTGTACATCAAACAAGCTGTCGTTATACTCCAACAACAGAATGGAGTGGCCGAAAGGAAGAATAGGCATCTAGTGGAGGTAGCCAGATCTATGATGTTCCACACTAAGGTTCCTAAGAGATTTTGGGGTGATGCAGTTATGACCGCATGCTACTTGATAAACAGAACCCCGACTAAGGTCCTTGGGGACATCTCTTCATTTTGAGGTACTCAATAAGACCAGGCCCTTCATTGATCATTTAAGAGTTTTTGGTTGCTTGTGCTATGTACTAATCCCAGGTGAGTTAAGAAACAAGCTTGAGCCAAAGAGCACAAAGGCCATCTTCATTGGATATTCGACTACTCAGAAGGGGTACAAGTGTTATGATCTAGTGGAGAGAAAGGTTTTGGTATCAAGAGATGTGAAGTTCATAGAGACAAAGGGCTTACTATGACAAAGGCAACTGGGAGGAGCTGAAGAACTTGTCTCAATCTGCCTCAGAAAGAGCTGCAACTCTAAGAGCTCTTCTTGACAGTTTTGGCCTCAATCCTCCTAGACATCTAAAGTCTGATTTAGGAGTAGGTTTCAGAAGTTTCTCTTCCTCACCATGAAGGGGGAGATGACTCAGGAAGGGATGAACACGCTGCTCATGACTCAGGGGGAAATGATTCAGGGAGTGATGACTCAGCTACTCATGATAAGGAAGAGATTTAAGGAGAAGAGACCTTTGACTCAGAAGAGACACCTGATTCAGAAGCACCTGACTCAGAACCTCATAGAGAAGAAGCACCTGACTCAGAACCTCATAGAGAAGAAGCACCTGACTCAGAACCTCATAGACAAGAAGTTGTCAGTATTCAACCTGCTTCAAGAAAGAAGCACTAGAACCAAAGCTAGGGTATACTACAAAGGGGTGGTGGCTGAGTGCACTTCAGAATTACCCATTAAGCATAGAGCCTTCCATCAGCAAGCTGGATGAGAATCAAAGTCCCCAACATATGATGAAGCCATTGTTGCACAAGAATTGGAGGGATGCTATAGAAGAAGAAACTAAAAGCTATGGAAAAGAATGGCACTTGGTATGAGTCAGATTTGCCTCCAAAGAAGAAGGCTGTGCAAGCAAGTGGGTCTTTACCTTAAATACAGAAGTGATGGCAGATTGAAAGGTACAACCCAGACTTGTTGCATGAGGCTTTACTTCAAACCTCTGGGTTGGATTATGTTGAGACTTTTTCTCCGGTTGCCAAATTTCATACAGTGAGGATCATTCTCTCTATTGCTATCAACCTCAAATGGGATCTTTGGCAAATGGATGTTAAGATGCATTTCTACAAGGAGAGTTGAAAGAAGAAGTCTACATGCATCCTCCACCTGGCCTCAAGATTCAGTTTCAATCAGGAAAAGTTTTGAGGTTGAAGAAGGCCATTTATGGGCTCAAACAATCACCTAGAGCTTGGTACCACAAGCTGAGCTCACCTTACTTAGAAAAAGGGTTCAAAGAAGTCTAAAGCAGATCACACCCTCTTCAACCTTGAAGCGACCGTCAAGTAGAGTTGTTTATGCTTGTGTATGTTGATGATATCATCATCACAGGGAATGACAAGGCAGGTATCATTGCTACCAAATCTTTCCTTAAAAATGTTTTCGAATAAAAGACTTAGGTGAAACTTAAGTACTTCCTTGGTATTGAAGTATGCAACTCTAATGAGGGCTCTTTATTTCCCAAAGGAAGTACACACTTGATTTGTTATGTGAGGCAGGAAAGCTTGGAGCAA